>CAJPDP010238693.1:0-13109 GCA_905336975.1 Bombina variegata variegata | reverse complement strand
AGATAAGTTCTCCAACATTTTACTGGTAATTACTGCTGATATAATTATAAATGATATTGTAAAACTAGTATATACAAACAACGTTATTAATATAGCACAACATTTGGATTTCCTAGATCCAGGTGTTAGTAGTAACTGATCGGGAAAGCTGTTTTCATGCCATTTTAGCTGTTAGCAAGATCTGTTGCAATCAAATACATCAGGAAACCTGGTTTTCTGAAGGCTTAACCAGACTTTGCAATGCAAAACTAATCAGATGCTTTGCAAAGAGGCACCAACATTATTATAATCCATCAGAAAATACTTTTCACACTATTAGATACATCATTTTTGTGAAACAAGGGACTGGAGAGACCCCACCATTGGCCAAAGCCAACTCTGCCAATGGTCGATCTAACCACAGTACAACCATAAATCTGCCCCCCTCCAAATGTGGTTCCACTCACAAAAGAACCTATCCCATAGTCCTTGATTTACAGGCAACCTGTAAATATTAGGAGATATGACATATCAGGTCTTTTTGTCTGTTTTTTGTGTTACATTTTAAAGGTTTAAAGCATTGTAACAATTTAAAATCAGGTTTCTGACCTTGTTTAACATGGTTGAACTGTACCGGACCTATCCCCCCTGAATTGTGTTGTTTTGGAGTTGTAAGCAACATAACATTCTCAGGCAGAGATTTGACCTTGACTAAGAGAAGGAAACTGATATACATAAACCACCTTTGGGTACCCTTGTCTCACTTGTTAAAATAAGAAAACTTCTATTGTGACAAAAATAATCAAGTTGACTGGTTTAATTATTTAAGATCTGGACTACTTGGAGAATTCCCATTTCAGAGATTCTGTGCTGTTTGGGTCACCTGTTTACTTAGAACTAGGATAAGTGCAAAAACTGCTATTTAATGCCAATAATTTTCTTTGTTTAACAGGTCTAATCTCAAGCATTTACTTTCAGGTATCCCCTTTTTGGCTAGAAGGATTTTTCATAGATATACCATAATTGCACATGTTAAAGTGTTGATTAACTGCTAGCAGGTTGATGAAATAACTATTGTACAGTACCAGTTATATCTAATGGTTGATACTCCACCTAAGGTCCTTAGAGACTAGAACAATGCAAAAGTAGGCCCTAATACAATTGTGCGCCACTGATACCAAGGATTTGGTTTCGTCCTACCATACTCACCACGTCACTTATTTTTATCTTTTGAGCCTATATTTCGACTCACATATCTTTAGACACTAATTTCTCTTTAAAGGGATCTTCTTTGTTTCTTTTATCACTATAAAGACACAATTTATGTTTACATCCACACCATTTTTGTTTAATTCACTATTTAGCACACCCTTCTATTTAGGGAGTTTCCCTCCTTTGTATAGATGGACAAATTTGTATCACATTCCAAAACCAAGTCACCGGCAATGCCGCCCAAACACAAGAAAGCCAAACAAATTGACATTAGCTCAGAGATTATCAGTGACAACCTAGTGGTTAATTCTGATGCTGGCTTATCCCTACATCAGATATCTGAACTGATTATGCCACAATTTGATTTACTTAAGCAATATACAGTATATATAGGATCTTTAAGAAAGCGCCAATCAGAGGTGCGAAATGCGTCAAATGACTGAGCAAACAGCGAGGTGTGTGTGATTTATTTGAGCAATTGTTATTAAGTAATAAAATAACGTTTTATTTGAAAAGCGAAGCCTGTGTCTTTTTCGACCAGACACTGAACTACTGTTGTCGGGGTTCTGGAGAGGAGGTAATTTGTATTCTGTGTTTCTATCTTACTGAGGCGAGAGCTATGGGGTTAGGCTTTCCCTGAATTGACCTCAGAGAATCCTGCACTTGGGGATCACAGCTGTTCAGGGATTTTCGTGCAGAATTGAATGCGGTGAGTGTTCCACTTCTTGTTCTTTGGTATGTTGCAAGATTGAGCCATGAGGTTAGACAATTATCTACTAGAATTGCAGAAGTTGAGGAGAGAATATCTGATGTAGAGTATTGGGTTAACATACAGGAACCCTCAAGCTTAAATCAGGATAATGCTATAAAGTCATTGCAATCCATAATGGAAGAGCTAGAGGACAGGGCCCGGCTCAATAATTTAAGAATAGTCGGTCTCCCTGAAACAGTGGAATTTCAAGATCTTTTATTTGCTTCTATCAAGCTTCCTTAACTATTCGTCTTCCAATATGGATAATACAACGTTAAGTATAGACAGAGCACAAAGGATTGGTCCTTATTCGTAAAAACCATGATGGGAGCATTAAGACTAGAGCAGTGATAATAACATTTCTAAATTTCCAACATAAAATAAATATTCTTAGAAGCTACCATAAAACTAATTCAATACTAATTGACCAACACAGAGTTATGTTGTTCCAAGACTTTTCTACAGAAACACTGGCCAAGAGGAGGGAAATGTCGCCATACTGCTCCAGAATGGTTAAGGCAAATTTGAATGCAAGATTGATTTACCCAGCCAAAATTGTTCTGGAGAAGGATGGCGACCATATAATGCTTAGCAAAAGCACTGAGGCACAGGAATACTGTGGCAAAATGCAAATACCTTGATGTTATTTTATAACTTGTATGTTTAGTGGTTAAATCAGGTGAACCAATGATTGCATATATCCATATAATGGCCCCACCTGACTCCCCCAGAAGGAGTGAAGCAGGTAGGGGGAGTACTTTATATGTCTTTCTCTATATCAACAACCCCCCCCCCCTTTTCTCCCCTCTTTTTTTTTCTCTCCCCATTTGAATAAATAATTGCAAGGCTGAGGTTAGTCTCCTGGAATGTGGGGGTATCACTTTTCCAATTAAGAGAAAGCAAATTGTGAAACAACTTGGGAAACAGAGACCAGATATTGCCCTGATCTAGGAGATACATCTTAAATTTCAGGAAACCCTTAAACTAGAAACCAAATGGGTAGGTGAAGTGCTAGCTAAATCAAATGACAGAAGAAAATGTAGGGTTGCAATTCTATTCAATAAACAATTCTTCTACTAGATTTTATCACAAGAAAATGACCCGGATTGGTAGATTCCAGATAGTAGAGTTAGTAGCACAGAACAGACACTATGTTATTTGTAATGTATATGGCCAACATTCTACAGGCAAGGGTTTTTGGGACAGGCTAAGTTTAAAATTATTGCCATTTGTTGGGGAAAATGTAATAATGGCTGGCGATTTCAATATGGTTTTTACTCCAGAGCTAGATCGGTATAAGCCATGCTAATCTCAGAAGAGGACTATTGAAGCCAAAATATTACATAATATATGTCAGAGGTTGTCACTAAAATATATATGGAGGTTACAATATCCAGATAGCCGTAAATTCACCTGCGAGTCTAAGACATATAAATCCTTTTCTAGGATTGATTTACTTTTAGTCTCAAATAATATGCTAGGTCTGGACATGAAAGCAACTACAGGGGAAATAGCTATTTCAGACCACGCTGTCATTAGAGGTAAACATTGCTAAGTTTAAGCAAGGGGCCATGTTTTCGTTTTCCACAGTATTTGTTCTCCAACATTAAATTTAAGAACTGGTTACAACTAAAATGGCAAGAGTTTTATGGTTTGAATGACTCTTATGTAAATAAACCAGAAATACTGTGGGAGAAGGCCAAATCGATCCTTAGAGGGGAAATAAAAGATTTTCTATGTAGTTGGAAAAAAAAGAGCAAACTTAAAGATGAACAACTATCGAATCAAGTAAGGAACAGATTTATAAACTATATCAATAATCCAACTCTGGCAATGTGGAGGAAATACACTGAGGCTAGATCAGCAAAAGACATATTTTTGAAACAAAAAACAATGATTGAAGTCAAAAAACAAAAAATCATTTTCAATGGTCAATATGGGAAATCAGCAAAATTCTTAGCCTGAATATCCAGGGTCAGAGCACAGAAGAACTATATAGCTGCCATTAAAAGTGGTGATAAGAGATAAACCAAATTGTGTGACACCAGACAAGAATTTACTAAATATTTCCAAGAAGTTTACTCTGCAGGTGAGATCAATTAGGTAAACAGGTTGAGTTTCTGGCAAAAGATAAACCTACCAAAAATATCCACTCAGGATTTACAAAAATTTAATGAACCAATCACAATTAATGAAATTTCAGAGGCCATTAAAAATTCCAAATTAAACAAAGTTGCTGGCCCTGATTATCTTCCTGCAGAATTTTATAAACTTCTACATGATCAGCTGCTCCCTATATTATCCTCCCATTTTAATGATATTATGTTGAGAATAAAATGCAATCACCATACTTTACTGCATCCAATATAACATTAATTCTAAAGAAATACCAAAGACCTGGAATGTTTATCATCCTACGTCCCAATATCTCTATTAAATCAGGATAACAAATTACTAACATCTATTATCTTACAAAGACTCAAAGGCTTTTTGAATTTACTAATACATACAGACCAAGCTGGATTTATGCTAGGAAGGAACCCCGTTAAAAATCTGCAGAAAGCTATGCTGGTCTTGGACTACTTCTGGATTAAGTCAGCAGGCAAAAAGTCCCATAGGAGAATCGATCTGGCCTTACTAATGGTTGACGTTGAAAAAGCTTTTGACTCCATTCTTTGGGACCACTTGTTTAGTTCACTTGGAAATTTCGGCTTGGTAGGTCAATTCCAAAAATTTGTACATTTAATTTATCATTCCCCACTATCCTCTATTATAGTTAATGGAGAAATTTCTGAGAGCTTTAAGCTCAAGAGAGGAACGTGCCAGGGTTGCCCCCTCTCTCCATTACTTAATCTGTCTTGAGAACCTTTTGTAATTTTATTAAGACAGGAGCTGAGAGGGATTCGGCTGGGAGGGGAAAAAGGTAGTTTGCAGATGATATCCTACTATTTCTTAGCAATACAGATCAATCTATACCTCAGTTATTACATTTCACTGATTTATTCAGCTCGATTTCAGGCTATGAGATCAATATGGGTAAATCCAAATTGCTATGGATCATCCAAGCAAATCATGAAATTCTGCATCTGTTTAAGGAAGTTAAACAAATCAAATATTTAGGTATTATTCTAAGTAGGAACCCTACACTATGGTATAAACTGAATTTCCCTAGGTGTATTAATGAATTTAAAGAGAAACTGAATATTTGGACTAATCTACCAATATCGTTTTCAGCACTTTTATTATGTAATTAAAGCAATACTCTTCCCCAAACTACTGTAATTATTACAAAACATCCCCTTGATTCTTCTTAAACATGATATACTCTTTTTGCAGAAAATATTCTCCAATTTTATATGGCAAGGGAAAAGAGTGAGGATCTCTCTTAAAATCTCTCACTGCCTAAATTCAATAGAGGCATGTCGTTCCCCAATATTCAACTATATAACTTTGTTGCATTAGCCAACTTTGCAACCAATTGGATTACGGAGAAAGAGAAAGTCTCCTTTTTCTCAATTGAATCCCAGTTGATAGCCCCATTCTCCCTTAAAACAATTATGCATATCCCCTCAACAAAGCTACCATCTATCGTGGAGCAAATGTATTCATTCAAATTTATAATTTTATCATGGCAAAAGAATTGCCTGGAGATACAAACAAGTTTCTGAAGGTCAGGGTTCCTTCCCATCTTGGGTAACCCGGACTTCACCCCAGGATTATCATATGGGATATTCAATATATGGGAAGAATATGGACTTAAAAATGTAAGAGATTTCTGTCTAGGTGAAACATTAACAGTAAAATCATTTGCAGATTTGACTTTAGAATACAATCTTTCGAAAGTATCTTTTTATGCTTACCTCCAGGTCCGTCACTGGATTTCAACATTAAGGCTGGAAACAGGCCATGACTTCACTTTGGGCCGCCTTGAGGAAGCAATTAAAATATATCAGGAAGGGAAATATTCTATTTCTTATATTTATAATATTTGATCAGATTTTACGGGGAAACGCATATTGACTGCATAATTAAGAACTGGAATAAGAGCTTGCCAAATATAAATAGCGAAACTATAATACAAAGCGTCAGGTTAGTTGACAAGACTCTAGTTTCTATAAACTGGAGAGAATCACACTTTAAGCTTATGAACATTATATATATTACCCTTTTCAAGAAAAAAGAGACCTGCCTGAAATGTAGCTTAGAAATAGCGGATGAGCTACCCTGTTTTTGGAGCTGCCCTAAAATTTTAAAATTTTGGAATAAGGTGAATTTCTGGCTAAATAGGATAACCGAAACTAACTTTAGAGTTTTACCAGTTCATATCATTTTTTTTACTTAGATACTCAAATGAGAATTCTAATTATAGACTAATTAATTTTGATAGGGAGAAATATGATCCTGAAAAATTGGAAAAGTAGGCACTAGCCTAAATTCGGAGAATTCACCAAAATGATCTATAATCAGATGATTATGGAACAATTTAATTTAAAAACCTGTAGTGAGCTCCAAGTTAAAAGGTTCTTTCATAAATGGGAAAAGACAATTCTTAGCTTATCCCCAGAGGCACAATTACAAGTAGTCCGGACATTTAAGTCCTCAAAGTGGTTCAAACAACAAATTGAAGCAGAATATTTACCTCCAATCTGGAATATGTTATGACTTAATTTGCCCTTTTGCTCCCCTCCAATTCCAACCCCCACCTTTTTTTTTTTTCATCTTCTTCTTCTTCTCCCCACTAAAGTAACGAGCCAAAAATAACTGCAATAAGCCCTATATAATTAGCTAGAAAGTCTGGTTATCCCTAGGAATCTTGATTGTATGTTTGCTTTTGCAATAGATGTTTTTTTTGTTTTCATTAATGTTAAAGTTACCAGAGATTGAGATGTTATTTTTATAAAGTAAATGAATTAGAATCAATCATATCACTGTCTAATTAAATGTTAGATATCTACTTTATGTTAAATATTATCAAGATATTGGATATGTATTCTTTAACCCGATCTGAAACTTGGGGAGTTGAGTCTTGTAGCAAAAAAACAGTCTAACTGTCCCCATGTATATTGTTTGTTTTTGTTTTCTGTATATAAAATCAATAAAAATAAGTATAACAAAATGTAAAAAAATTGCTTAAAGGGATAGTCTACTCCAGAATTGTAATTGTTTAAAAAGATAGATAATCCCTTTATTACCCAATACCAGTTTTGCATAACCAGCACAGTTAGATTAATATACTTTTTACCTCTGTGATTACTTGTTTCTAAGCCTCGGCAGACTGTCCCTTATTTCAGTTCTTTTGACAGACTTGCATTTTAGCCACACAGGGCTGATTTATAGATAATATTGTGATCACTCCAGTGGAGTTATTTATATGGCCCACATGAACCAGTGCTGTCTAGCTATGAAGAATTGTAAAAATGCACTGAGATAAGAGGCAGCCTTCAACAGCTTAGAAATTAGCATATGACCCTACCTAGGTTTTGCTTTTAACAAAGAATACCAAGAGAACAAAGCAAATTTTATGATAAAAGTAAATGAAAAAGTTGTTTAAAATGACATGGCCTATCTGAATCATGAATGTTCAATTTTGACTAGACTGTCTCTTTAAATCTAATTTTTAGACTGATAAACCATTACATAAATTAAATATGGACATTTGTGATGGTTTGTTACTTCGGGTTGCTCTGAATAAATACACATTTAGGGGTTGTCTATTAAATGGTAAAAGTAGATGAGTAAAAAAAATGCTGATAATTGATGGAATATAGAAAAGGTAAACACGTAACTCACTGTAAGTGCTGCACACTCCGGATAACAGCTGTTTTACCAGCTGTAAAGTATACAGCGCCAGAGACACTCAGGTGTATCCACATATATAAATAAAGATCAAAATATCCAAAGCTGGGAGCACATATGTCAAAGAAAGGCAACAATCTTGGCTCAGTATAAATTTGTAGTAAAACTTCACATTTATTGAAACAATGTAACCTACACTCCTCTCACTGTGTCCTATGATGTGCAAGTTCTAACATTGTTTCAATTAAAGTGAATGTAAATTTTGATGCTAAAGTGCCCGGTTTTTAAAAATTCGATTAGAAACAGGGGCACTTTAATTCATCAAAATTTACATTTCACTTGTGTTGGGAAAAACTTACCTTTTACCTGTCGCAAAGCTTCTTCCTGGGTCTAAAATGAGGAATCAGGCTTCCTCCAATCACAGCGTTGAATCAGACACTGATTCCTCTGGGGGTGAGGCTGTGATTGGAGGATGACCTATCTATCATTTCTGACATCACAAATGGCTTTGCGATGACCGGAGGAAGCTGGAGCTGCTGTCAAGATTAAAAGGTAAGTATTTTTCATGAGTGAAATGTAAATTTTGATGAATTAAAGTGTCCCTGTTTTTAATCAAATTTTTAAAAACCGGGCACTTTAGCATCAAAATTTACATTCACTTTAATGTAAAGTTTTACTACAACTTTATACTGAGCCAAGATTGTTGCCTTTCTTTGACATATGTGCTCCCAGCTTCTGGATATTTTGTTCTTTGTTTAATTGATGGAATACCTTTATAGAATGATTTATTTATTTTTTCTCTCATTTTATTGTTTTATTTTATTATCGCTACATCTAGCTAGTTTGGTTAGATGCAAGTGTTATATTATCAAAATTAGTTACATTACCCCACCTAAAATAATTTTGCATAGTTTTATATTTGTAATGTAGTAAAGTTACATTTTTTATTCCTTCTCATTTTTTACAAAATGCCCCCGCCTTAAAAAAATATAATTTATTTTAAATTATTCAACTACTCATTTCTATAGGAAAATGTGGTGGATAAATAATATTTCATATTGTGTATGACTGTAGATTTTGTTAATATTTGTGTTTTGTTAATATTAATTTATTTTCACTTTAAAAAAAAATAAATTAATTAAATGTTACATCTTTATTGTGAAAATTAGGGCATTGCTAGATATTACAAAGAAAATAGTAATTTATTGTGTTTTGTATATATAACTATTTGACATTGTTAAAGGGATAGTAAACCCAATTTTTCTTTCTTTCATGATTCAGATAGAGCATGCAATTTTAAGCAACTTTCTAATTTACTCCTATTTTTCTTCATTCTCTTGCTATCTTTATTTGAAAAAGCAGGAATCTAATTTTTGGTTCAGCACTCTGGATAGCGCTTGCTGATTGGTAGCTACATTTAGCCACCAATCAGCAAGCGCAACCCAGGTGCTGAGCCAAAAATGGTCCGGCTTCTAAGCTTGCTTTTCAAATAAAGATAGCAAGAGAATGAAGAAAATTGATAATAGGAGTAAATTAGAAAGTTGCTTAAAATTGCATGAAAGAAAAAAAAAATGGGTTTATTATCGCTTTAAATAATCTAATTTTAGAAAATATAGTAAATCTTTTTTATAGAACCTGGAATTTAAATTTTACAATTTTTTTTTAATAACTAAATTTTTTTAATGCTTTTAATGTGAAATAACTAGTTTAGGTCTTCGATATGATAAGCTCTGAGCATGGGCTATCACACAAAAATAAACTGTTTTTGAATTTTCACTCCACTGTATGATTTCCTGGTCCATAGTGTGTCAAACTGTCTTAGGCCTAGTTTCCATTCATTAAGGTGGTAAAGTCTGAAAACTGGTGGTAGCTTAAAATTCTTCATAGGCTGTAATGAAGATAAATGTTTTTACAAGCATCTTCCAAACTTTACCACCTTAATGGAAACTAGCCCAGCCCTTATAGTGTAACTTGAAAGTTCAGATAGGTATAAAATCCTTGTCTTTTAAGAAGTTGAATTGATACTAAATGTGGAATCATAAAATATTTGATTGCAATTTATAGAAAATAAGAACATATACTGTTATTTACAAGGTTCATTATACATCAGCCAAGTCTCTTTAAAAGAGAAAAAATGAAAAGATGTATCCACACTTGATCATTTATAGCAGATTTTCAAATAACCAGATTTTTTTTGTTTGCATTTTCATTCTGAATAATATATATTCTGTGCCAGAAACTCTAGTATATTAACCTACACAGATTCAGTATTTTAAACAAGGAGTTCACATTTGTTACATGTATACATCACCATCTAGTGGTAAATTTGGGGAACTGTAACTAAATAAGTAAGGTTCTATTTTTGCATTCTAAGGGAACTATTCCCTCATCACATGATGTTTAGCATGCAATAAACATGATAAATATCAAGGATAGGGAGTTGGCTATATCTATGTTTAGGTGATGAAGTTAAAAGATTAAAAGTATCTGGGAAGTCCATATTGCTTAGGCATCAATGGAGAATGATTGGAAGTTATAGCTACCTGTAACAAACAGCAAACCGTTTTCCTGTTAAGGCCCACATCTTCATCAGCGTAAGGTGGAGTACTGTTGTTTCAGAACAAAACAAGCTTGAATCAATTGCTGAGAGGCCCAGCCCCACACACATTTACTAGGACCCTCCAAGTAACACACAGCCAAAAGACTAGGGGTAAGAGAGCGATGAGACTAAACTTAAGTAGCTGAATTCTCCATTATACTTTGATCAGCAGATCTCAACTTATCTGCACAATGTTTCTGTTTTTCCTGAGCACTATATTAAGTTAGCGGAAAGTTTCCGAAATTGCTCTGAATGGACGTCAGTCTCTCATACAAAGAGGGTACCGGGGTAATGGAAACCAAACCTGGTAGAGAAACATGGTACAAACCATAATTTAAAAACAGACATTTTTAGAGATTACTGCAAAATATTATTGTGAGCAAATTCAACAATTGAAATCGAATCAGACCAATCATCCTGCTAAAATGAAGTATAACAACGCAAATATTATTCAAGAACCTGATTTGTTCTCTGTCTGGCCATTTGATTGTGGATGATAAACAAATGTAAGAGAACTAGAAATTTTCAAAGATTTGCAAAGATTTTTACAATTTAGATGTAAATTTTACACCCCTGTCCGATACAGTATCTTTCGGCAGCCTGAAAAATGTCTCTAAGCAGTCTCTCTAGATTATGGAACCCCTTTCATAGGTAAAACATGAGCCATCTTTGAAAGCCTATCAACCACAACCGTGATACAAGAATAGCCATTAGACGGAGGAAGATGAACATTAAAATCAATGGAGATATGTGACCAAGGTTTCTGGGGAACAGGTAATGGTTGTAATAACCCTGCAGCTTTACTGGTATTTTGTTTAGATCTTGCACATACCTCACAAGACAAAACAAAACACTACACCTCCTCCTGCCACTTAGGCCACCAAAAATAACAAGAAATTAGTTCTATCATTTTACTAATCCCCATGACCAGCTGACAAATTCTCATTAAAATTACTCTTTATTTCAGAATGAAGCTCGGGGGGGGGTGCTACCAACTCGTCATTACACAAAGACAAACCATCAATGAAAGAGGTAGAATATTCAGGAGGAAGAGAAACAGGATCAGCACTATGCAATTGATCCATAACAGAAAAAGTTACTGCAATGAAATTGGACAGAGCAAGAGAGGTAGAAGATCTTATAAATCCCTTGACAAGTTTCTCCTTTAACATAATATTTAAGACGTTTATGTTCAGGCCCTGATAGAGGGAAAAATCCTGCCAAAATTGACACTAGTACCTGACAACAGTTCAATGGGATAATCTTTGGGATCATATGGGGTGTTAATTTAACCATATTACCATACTCACTGCATTTAGAGAAAAAAGCAGGCTCAACCTCAGAATTGCTTGTGCAAATGACAGATTTTTTTTTTAGACAAATACTCCTGCACAAAAAGAAGAGGAAAAGGTGACTTGCCCAGGCTTCTAAATAATATTAGGATTATGTTTTCTAAGTCATAGCAACCCTAAAATAATGGGACAATTTGAGATTTTTACTACATCAAATTAGATTTTTTTTCCACATGAAAATTTCCAATACCCATTTCAAGGGTGAATATCTCAAACATATTAGGGCCAGAACTAATGGGATTACCATCCACCACATGTACCATAGTTGGAATCTCCTTTGCTACCAGTGATATAGATATTGCTGAACAAGGGAAGAATAAAACAAAAGCACTAGCATCAGAATTAATAATATATATAATAAAATAGACAAATGGTCTGCAGATGCAGGTACTCAGAAAAATCTTTTGCAACAAAACAAGACAATTCTTGACCATATAGATCCCCTATTACCATAATATAAACAGAGTTTTAACATAAAATGGTGTTGCCGTTCCTCAGGGGGTAAAGATGGGTTATCAATCTGATTTAACAGATTTAAAGGAATATTCAACCTTAGACATAGGTTCACTTGAAACAGAAAAATCCTTAGAGGATGTTTTCTTAAATAAAATCTGACTCCTTTCTCTCTTTCCCTTTCCCTAAATCTACAATCAATTTGTATAACCAGTCTCATAAAATCGCTCAGAGAATTAGCAATGCCAATGCTTGCTAACTCATCCTTGAGACCTTTAAAAAATCCAATTCTAAAATGATCTGCTAATGCAGCCTCATTCCAACCTGTGTCACCATACAACAAATTAAATTTAGCAATATAATCTTCCACCGGCCTAACACCCAGTGTAAGTAATTAAATAGAACTTTGAGCAGTAGCAGCAGACAATGAATCATCATGAATAAGCTTCATAGCTTCCAGAAAATAATTCCCTGTATCAAGGGCTTTTCCCACATTTATTAACAAATTTAAAGGGCCCCTCTGATAACAAAGATATAACAGTTCTAACTTTCACAAAATATTAACAAAATATTTTGGGTTTCAAAGAAAATATTATCTCACAGGTCATAATAACGATTCTAAACTGCTGCCAGGCCCCTTTAAATTTATCTGGCATAGGCAAATTAGGTTCTACACAGAGGCGTAACTAGAAACCACAGGGCCCAGGTGCAAGAATCTAAGAAGGGCCCCCCCACCCCACACCCCCCAAAAATAAAAAAGTGAATTTGATACATATCATTTTTTTTTTTTTTTTACATTTAACACAGAAATAAAATGTGAATCAGATTGCATGTCTGCAAAAGGAGGTACCCTGTGCCCACAGTCTGTGAGATGGTCTGACCCCCTATTACTGTATATAGTGACACTGTTTAACCCACCAGTACTGTATATAGTGAGTTAGTGACACAGTCTGTAATCTGCCAGTGA
>CAJPDP010238596.1:0-15788 GCA_905336975.1 Bombina variegata variegata | reverse complement strand
AAATGCAAGTCTGTCAAAAGATCTGAGATAAGAAGGCAGTCAGCAGAAGCTTAGATACAAGGTAATTACAGAGGTAATGGTTATGCAAAACTGGGGAATGGTAAATAAAGGGATTATCTATATTTTAAACAATAACATTTTTGGTGTTTACTGCCCATTTAAGACACAACAATATTCATTAAAATAGTTTCCAATAATTGTCCTTCTATTTACTTGAAGAACAGTGACATATCAGGGACTAGGAAGAGGTGAAAAAACGTGTGAGTGCTGTTACTATGGTCATGTGTTATACGTGTTACGGGTGTTATGTGGGCAAGTGAGTCTGATTCTAGATACTTTAAAAACTTTTTTAAATGAAGCCAAAAAAAGTAAATAATTCTTTTGTCAGACTCTCTGGGGATTCCATCAGCATTCTGGACTACAGGGTTAAGCTGTATTTACTGTTATGAACTTAAAATATTTTTAAATTATGTTAAAAGATATCTTGTTTAAATGAGAATGTTACTCATATGCTAAATCACTTGGAAGTAATGCAGAACATATATAAAACATTGACTAGAATATATCACATGATGGGGCTGAGCTAGCCAGCCAAGGAGATGGCTGCTTTGTGAGAGAGCTCCGGTGCCCTTTCTGACTGAGAATGTCTTAGGCAGTAGCCAAAAGCTTAATTCAACAGGATTCAAGTTTTTTAAGTGTCCACAAACGATAGAGACCCTCACCAAACATCGTTTGCAACAGAACTCGGAGACGACACCGCGCATTATCCCGCTGCACAAGATACGCCATTAGAAACTCCTTTGCCATTGCCGTTCAGGCTCAGAGTATATTCCCACTCCACCAAATAACAATGGAAAGCGGCGGGATGAAGAACTGCTTAAAAGTTACAGCCTGAACTAAGGATAGCAGATGCGGTTGCAGACAAGCCTGAACAGCGAGCTTGGAGATCACCAAATCTAAGGTAGGCCGCAACCCATCATTACATACCACACAGCACCCTCCTTATAACAGAAGTCACAGCAATGCTAATACTGCATAAGAAGGTGTCACAACATTGATCTGCTACACAAACCATTGAGGGTTTTGTTATTTATTACGATCTCAGAGACATGTAAGTCTCATTAAAAATCTTTAAATGTGAAAAATCACTGCAGCACACGTGGCAGTTAAGGCCTACTTTAAGCGAGGTTAGAATAAACCTTAGCAACGCACACAAGCCTCAAACTATCATAAACAAGGAATGACTGTGTCTCTACACTCTTAATAGATATCTAGCACCATAAAGAATCTAAAGCAACTTGGTATTTAGTAAATAGCTGTTCGCCGTGGGAAAGAACTTTAAAATGGGATACAACAATACTAATACTTCACAACAGCATAATTCTATTGCGCTCATTCCTCGGCAATATCTACATGTGCTATACTAGGGCAAGTTTCCCCAACCAAAGCTACTTGGTGAAATTATATACCGAAACGTTCAGTGTTTCAATTCTGTTTCCAATAAACCTAAGAAAACACTTCTGAACAAATAAAAATGTCTCCTAAAAGGCCAAATAAATCTGACAGAGGCTCCAAACAACTGCAAACTCCTACACTATCAGTGAACAGCTTTTTCAAAATGCTGGAAACTAAATCCTCTCTTACCGCTACAACGGAAGACCCTGACCCTGCAACAGCCTACTCATCTTCTGAATCAGATTCAGAAATTGTACCTAAAGCTTTATTTAAATCAATTCTCTCTAAAAGATACTTTTCTACACTAATAACGCAGGTTAAGCAATGCATAAAGGAAATGTGTGATCTTTAAAAAGAAATTTCAGAAACTACTCATACTACAGTAATTTTGGACCTGCATAACATTATTCACAACCAAAATACCACAATTCAAGATCTAGAAGATAAAGTTGACGATGCAGAAAACAGAAGCAGGCGTCACAATATTCCAATCAGGGGTATCCCTGAATCCATTCCACCTCAGGACCTGGAACAGTATTTACAAGACTTCTTTAACACACTCAAACAAGAAGAGACACCATCCAAGATTGAAATAGATAGAGCTCACAGGGCACTACGTCCTAAACCACAAGACAATCAACCTCTAGGAACGTAATAGTCCGAATCACTAATTTTCAGGCTAAAGAAGAGTTGATGAGGCTTGCTAGAGAACAACTGCCCATTAAATATGAAAATGCTTATATTAAAATGTACGCGGACCTATCGCAAAGGTCCCTCTTTAAACGTAAAGAGTTAAAACCGCTCACTATGCTCCTAAGGAAGATGAACATCCCTTACAGATGGGGGTTCCCCTTTCACCTGATAATCGTGAGGAAAGGAAGGCGCATCACATGCTCTTCACCTAAAGACATCCAGAATGTCTGTAAGGAACTAAGCATCCCTCCTCCAAAAATAGGAGATATTCATGCCTCCAATGCAGAACAAACAAAAGAAGATAGCTTCATCCCTCTTCCACAGAGAAAAGAATGGAAGCAAGTCCAGCAAAAGAGAACACACAAACATCTATCTGTCACACAAACCCAAGTGACTGAAAAGGGATGAGTTTTGATCTTTATTCGATATCCTTTTGATGTTCTGGCGAGTGTGCTACCTTTGTTAGCTACAAAGTCTGAGTGTTGATCACAGATCATATCCATATTCAGATAGTTATTTAG
The DNA here is from genome assembly GCA_905336975.1 of Bombina variegata variegata. Taxonomy (NCBI): domain Eukaryota; kingdom Metazoa; phylum Chordata; class Amphibia; order Anura; family Bombinatoridae; genus Bombina; species Bombina variegata. The sequence goes on along the minus strand of CAJPDP010238596.1, from coordinate 13,119 downwards.
TAAAGCTGTTATAGCTGTTTTTATGCTTCTATTCTTGCTTATCATAGAAGGTAAATAGAGGCTGTGTTATGGTGAATGCCTTACTGAATCCTTCATAAAAATTTGTTAATTATTTGTTATCAATCAGTTGGGAGAATATTTCTCCTCTGTTGTGATATGTTAACCTCTTCCTTTTCAGGTTTTGGAAAATGTATCCCTTACTCTTTATTTTTTATTTTATTTTTTTAGTTATATGTACTTAATCTATGCGTCTAGAAAAGTATGTTGGCTGTCAAAAATACTCTGTCTAGGATCACTTTTGCTGATCTTTAATGAGTAATAACACACAGCAGGATCTCATCATTCTAACACAAAACTCAAACGGTTCAAATTGTCCCAACAAACGTAGAATGGTCATCTCAGACTTCAAAAAGTGAGGGGTCATATCTTAATGCTCCAAGAAACACACTTTAAATCCAAAAGTATCTATACATTTTTCCCTCCACATTATCCTCAACATTTTAATTGGACCAATCCACTTAAAAAAATTAACGGAGTTACTATTCTGTTACATAAATCTATATTATTCACAAAAACACATATTGAATCTGACAAAGAAGGGAAATAGATATATTTGTGTTACAGGTCTTCTCTTTGGAAAACCAGTCACTCTGGTAAATTTGTATGCCCCCAATAAACATAAGGATAGCTTTATCATCATGGAGATACATGAAACCCTCAAAAAAAAGATTTTACTTTCTTTTCTCATCCAAATCGAAGTTACTCCAGACTATATATTAGTCGACCTCATAGTCCTTTTATATATCAAACACTCGAGCATAACACATACTACATGGTCAGACCATTCCCTGGTTACCTGTACTATTAGATGGCCTTCGGCTCCTCTTAAAGCATAGCACTGGAGATTGGACGAGACATTATTGCTTGAGAAAACTCAGGTTAAAAAATTTGCTAAACACATAAAGTCTTATTTCACTATAAATAATACCCCAGATATTAAAATAGCTACCCTTTGGGAAGCTTATAAAAGCACCATAAGAGAAAAATGTATTAAGACCAAAGCCCAATTACCAAATATAAGAGAGAAGAATTTGTTTCCTTGGCAAGGGAAATAGCAGAACTTGATTGTTTACAAAAAACTCACCTAAATACGCTAAAGTTCTTGAGAAACTAATGAATAAAAGAGACCTAATGAACAAGATATTACAAATAAGATCTCAAAGGCAAATGTTATTTTTTCAACAGACTTTTTATAGGGATGGAAACAAATCAGGGAAACTACTAGCTAAAGCTTTAAAGAAACAACAACAAAAAACATATATTAATTCCGTCAAGTCCCCGCAAGGCAGACAAATTGAAGATACACGTGCTATAGCAGAACAATTTAAATTCTTTTACCATAAACTATATAACTAAATACACAGATGGGGATTCTCCCTTAGGACAGTGACTGGGCGTTTGATGGGAAAGCCCCCTTTCCCAACAGGATTCCAGATCCCTTACTGAAGCAACCGTTGTGAGTCCGGTCAGGAGTCAGCTCGTATTCCGTTAGCCATAACTGTTTTTTTTCCCTCAACGCGTTTCAGCGGCCGGGCTTTTTCAAGAAGATTGAAGACTGATGTTAGAGGAGCGCACTCTTCCAGATTTAAAGGGAAGCGCGAAACACACCTCCCTGATCAGGGGGGTGTGTTGCTATTTTAGCTAATCCAATTGGTTAAAAGTTCGTCTGATACATATAATCAATTTACATATATAAAATACAACATAAAAAAGATAGAAAAAAAAGAATACATAAATTATTCCAAATTAATACATACTAGTAATTCATTTAATCCAAAGAGATATTCAATCCTTCCAAAATTAAAAACCATACTATAAAACATCCAACGCTAACTGCAAATTTTATCTACACTCAGCTGATGGGATATATAAAAATAAAAAAAATCAACATGGCTGCTTTTATAATATGAAAATTACTTCAGTTATTACAAACAGCTAAACTATTGACACAATTTCATATAAAACAATTCATATCAATTATAATATATATATACATTTAGAAATAATTTATACCAAACTACAAAATTTAATCTAAAACTCCATAAGTTTAAAAAACCTTTATTTATAGTTTATTATGTTCTATGTGTTTAGTAAGTTACATGTAGGCTGTCACATCTATGTCAATGTTCATACCTAATGGGTGCAGTGTTTTAAATTTATAAATCCATTCAGTTTCTAACTTCCTCAATGCAAGAAGTCTATTTGTTGTGTAGGGGGTACCCACAGTCTATAACTTGGATTTTTAAAGAGACCGGATTACTACCATGGTGGTCTACGCTATGTTTTTGAAACTTCTCTTTAATATTGTATATATGTTCATTAGCTCTGATTTTTTGTTTTGTGTGGCCTATATATAATAGGCCACACCTATATTCCAAAAGATAGACCACATAGGTGGAATCACAATTTCTTTTAAAAGTAATATTAAAGGTTTCAGTTGAATCTGAATTCACAAATGTGGGGGACTTATTAATATGTTTACACATATTGCACCTTGCTTTAGAGCACTTCATGGTGCCCTTCCATTCAGTTAGCCAGTTATTCTTTACATTGGTATCTTTATCCTTTATTATTTTCTTTGTACGCAACTTGCTAGGTGCCAGTAGGTTCCTAAGTTTTCTTACCTTTTTAAGTAATGACCAATGTTTTTTAAAAATTCCCTCTAATGTTCTAGACCCCTCGTTAAATGTTGTAATGAATCTAATCAGATTTTCCTTATTTGAATAGGATGTTATTAATTTATTATGTATTTTACTGCCAATGGTTTCTGCTCAAAGGGTTTCTGCTCTTTTGTCTTCTATACTAAAAAATGAAACTCTCCTTTGACATCGCTCTATTTTTTGCTTCTTTTAAAATGTCAAGACTATACTCTCTTTCTAAACATTTATCTTCCAGAATTTTTGCTTCTATTTCGAAATCAGTTTGGTGCATACAGTTCCTTTTTAACCAGAGAAACTGGCTATATGGTACATTATCCATCCATCATTTTTTATGAGCACTTTTAGCTTGGATGAAACTATTTCGGTCAGTGGGTTTTCTAAAGTTTTTAACTGCCACCTTCCCTTCTACATCTTTAAATAAAATCAGATCTAGAAATTCTATATGAGTATTGGAAAAAGATTTAGTGAATCACAAATTATAATTATTCTCATTAATATATTCCATAAAGTTCTCTATTCCTTCTGGCCCCCCTTTCCATAATATAATAATATCAGCTATATACCGCCCGTACTTAATGATATTGTTACTAAAAGGATTATTTTCCCAGATAAATTAGTTTTCGAAAGCATTCACATAGAGGTTTGCGTACGATGAGGTAAATGTAGTCCCCATTGCCGTTCCCCATATTTGTAAATTATATTTTTTTTAAAATAAAACATAATTATGTCTCAAAATAAAATTAATGCATTCACTTTAAAAATGGATCTGATTTATAGGCATTTGGCATCTTAAAAGTTCTATCAACCCCTTTATCGTGTGGTATACACGTATATAGGGCCGCTACATCACAGGTTACCCAATAAAAATCTTCTTTCCATTTAATGCTTTCAAAGTTCTTAATTACTTATGTTGTGTCCTTATATATACTTTTGTTTTTTTGACTAGGGGCTGTAAGTAATAATCTACATATTTCAAAATATTATCGCATATAGACCTTATCCCCAACACAATCGGTCTTCCTGGGGGATTATTCGGGTCTTTATGCACCTTAGGAAGGTGATAAAAAATGGATAAGTTAGGCTGTGGGTTAAATAGAAATTCATATTCATTATTATTCAGGATACCTTCTGTTTTGGCTATGGTCAACATTTTATTCAGTTATTTTACAAACTCCTATGTGGGGTCTTTACTTAGTACCTAATATGTATCTTTATCATTTAGAAGGTTCATAGCTTCAAATTAATATTCTGTCTTCCCTTGTATCACAATACCCCCGCCTTTATCGACGGGCGTATTATGATATCTTCATTACTCCTTTATTTTTTAAGCGATTTCCTTTCTAATATTGATAGGTTGTTATTATACTTGTTCAAAAACCTTTCTTCTTTTAAAAAGTTCTCTTCTATATCTTTAAACACTAGTTTAGAAAACATTGAAATCTGTTCAACCTGAGCTCCTACCAGATAGAAAGGAAGACTTCCTTTTAAAGGTAGAGTGATGGATTTCAGGTTCTACTTCATATTGAGACATATTAATTATTGCATCCATATCAATATCTCTATCAGCGAGTATATTAGACTCACTGTCTGTCCTAGCTAAAAAATGATCATTACTTATATCTCCTATATTCTGTCTTTCCTTTCCATTCTCCAGACCTTTCAATATGTTAAGAATACCCAAATCTCCCAATTCAATATGATGGTAATTCTGGGTTGTTCTATTCTCAGGATTTTTCAAAAAGTACCTCTTGAGTGTAAGTTTATGTATATATTTATGTACGTCTATATACATTTCAAACTTATTCAGTTTGGATTTGGGTGCAAACTTAAGACCCTTCTGAAGGAGGCTTATATCATTCAAATCCAGATCCAATCCTGCTAAATTGAAAATTTCCTTTTTCCCTTGACTCAATCTCTTCTTATTCTTCCTCCTAGTCTGTACAAATTTTTCTCCTCTAGTTCATCTTCTTCTCTTTCTAATGACCTTTTTGGTTGTTTTGTTCTGTCTTGCCCTGGTCCCTGTGTATTTGGTCTTGGTTCTTGTCTTACCCCTAAAAAAATATTTTCATTAGTATCCTTTGATCTTGCCCCTCTAGTTTCCCAAATATATGAGTTCTGGTAATTTGATTCTTGATTTAAGGGTTCAAACCTATTTGTAGTTAATACCTCTACCTGAGTATTGGGACCCTTATGATCATAATCCCTAATAATATTTCTTCTTCTTCATTGAGGATATTGATTATAATTTCCCTGTTTAGGATACGTATATTGTTCTTTTGGATTGGGGATTCTGGAAGTTTCTATTTGGATTATAAATTTATTGTTTATCCATATTCCTATCTTGTTTTTCCCCATTCCATTTGCTAAGGGTTTGATCCTGCCTAATTCTCTTGTCAAAATGACTTGATTTGTTATTATACTGTGTGTGATGTGCTTTATAATTATTATGATATTCACCAGAGTTCTTTTTTGAGTAATCTTGTAGGGATATTTTTAAATTATTAGAATCCCTCTTATTTGTATCTTCCTTATTCGTGTTTTTATATTCCTTCGTTTGTTTTTTATACGTATAGATCTTATTTTCTTTAAAATCAATGATGTCCCTCCTTAATTTATTTTGTTTATTAATTTGTAATTCCTTTGTTAACTGACCAACTTTTAATTGAATACTTTTGTTTGGGTTAACCCATTTATCTATATTTTTTATATGTTTGTATTTTAAGCATAACCTCATCTAAATCTATTTTTACATTCTCTAGCCTTTGTTCTCTATATTTAATTAGGATTTAAAAAAATTTAGTAGAACAATCATATATTGCTGACTCCCATTCTGTAGTAAATTCAACCTCTTCTAATTCGAAGGCTGTTTTTTTAAAAAGTCTTAAAACTCTAGGTATAACCTTGTGTGTGATATAGTTCTCTAGTAATATCAGATCCTGCCAATCTTTGGCATCTTGGCATAATAACTTTTCCAGAGTTTTAAACAAATCTTCTGGGTCATTTTCTAAAGTATCTTCCCCTTCTATGTTCGATTCTAAAAGGTTAAAATCCCTGGATCTTTTCTCCCTCTATGGGTTATTCCCAAAGTTATCATATATATGTTTGGGTATGATTTCAGGCATAGGTTCAGATATTATAGCAGCAAAAAAAAAAGGAAATAGACAATGAACTTTAATAGAAAACACAGAAAATAAGTATTGCGCTTTAGTCTGTATGTATGTATGTCTGAATATAGAACTATCTTTAAACAACCCTATATTAGTACCTGAATTAAAATGGTGTTAAAAAATGATGTTGAAGATAAAACACAACCTATTAAAATAACCGTGTTATATGTAACAAATAAAACCATAAAGTCATATAATCATACAATAAACAAATAAATAAAAACGAATATTGAATTCAGTTCCTTAATAGATCTTGATGTTCATAAGGTTGTGACCCTTAAATTAGGGGAGAGTAAAAGTACCTTTCTGAGAATTTATAACCTCTTTTCCTTTTGACAGAATAAAGATCTTTATTCAAATTTTCCAAGTTCTGATTTGGTTGATACTGGATGGTGAAACTTCTCTCCTGTGAGAAGGGTGCTATAGGTCACACAACTGCCACTTTTGTAGCAGTCATTTTTCACTATTTGGAGCCATGTCTCTTCTCTCTTTCAGGGGTCAGTCTTCATTAGCAACGATTTCAAGCTGCGGCCACTCTTGTGAACCAACCTTGGAGGTGGCTTATCCTTGAAGGGTAGGGATCTATCAGCACTAATCAAGGACCAGTTTCTTTTGATAACTTCTCTTACTTTAGTGGTGGCAGGAGTATAACTGGTAATGAAGAGGATTGGGGGTTTGCGCTCTTCATCCTTCTTTTTTATTTTCTTTGTATGAGGACATTGCGATCATACTGTGTCACTTCCTCTAGGATTTAATAAAGCATATTCGGGTTGTATCCCCTATTCAAAAACTTCACTCTCATTTCTTCGAGCTGCATCATCCTCTGGTCCACTTCAGAGTTGTAGCATATAACCCTCATGAACTGGGATTTTACAATCCCCTTCTTGAATTGTATTGGATGGTAACTGTCAAACTGTAACAAGGTGTTTCTATCAGTTGGTTTGGAGTATAGAGTTGTTTTAAGTAGCAATCATCATCACTCACTGATATGTATATGCATAAATCCAGGAAGTGTATTTTTTCAGTACTCATCTCACTCTTGGACTTGATGGCTGTCTCTGATGTGTTCAGGTTATCAATCCAAACAGCAAGTTCTTCAGCTGACCCTCCCCAGATCAAAAAGAGGTCATCAATGTACAGCCAGTACAGAAGAACATTGGAATTTCTAGAGCTAAATATATATTTGCTCTCGAACCATGCCATGAACAGGTTGGCATATGATGGGGCCAAACTCGACCTCATCGCTGTACCAACCAGCTGAAGATAGAAAGTGTCCTCAAACCTGAAGTAGTTATAAATTAAGCACATCATCAGAAAATCCAAGAGCACTTCAATAGGAGGACCAATATAATCATTAATGTTGCACATTGCTTGTCTCACCGCCTCTACACCCATATCATGCGGGATAATGGTGTAGAGGCTATTGACATCAAGTGTGACCAACAGGCAGTGTCTGGGAAACTGCCTGTCATGTAGGAGATTGATGAGCTCTATAGAGTCCAGTAAGAAAGCTTCTTTGTCCCTCACAATCTCTTGCAAATGAAAATCAATATATTTTGCCAGATTCTGGAACAGAGACCCAACTGCAGAGACAATAGGGCAACCTGGAGGTTTGACCTGATCCTTATGGATCTTGGGGATAGTGTAGATGATAGGATGCCTTGGATGCTCCGGGATAAGGAAGTCGAACAATGATTGTTCAATATAGCCACAATTAAGGGCATAAGTGAGACTATTGTCCAGCTTCTTCTTAAACACAGAAGTAGGATTCTGTGTGAGTTTCTTATATGTGTTGCCATCATTGAGTTGCTGTAATAATTCTTTCCTATAGTATTGATAGTCCATTACAATTATAGCACACCCATTATCGGCCAGCCTGATGATGATGGAATCATCCTTCTTCAACCGCTGAAGGGCCTCCCATTCTTGATTTTTAAGGTTAGTTCTACAGTTGTCCCCCTTATGTTGGTTGTTGTTGATCTCTCTGGAACAGACCTTGGTGAAGGTTTTAATGGCAGGATGAGTATTCTTAGGTTCAAAGCCTGATTTCCTGGTAAATCTGATGTTCCCAGTGCTGTACTGCGAGCCCTTCAAGTGATCTTTTAATTTGGGTGTCCTTTGTAAATGATGTATGTCAACAAGGTTATCAAACGGTTCTACCCTTGGGGTAGGGACATAACTTAGGCCCCTACTAAGCAACTTGAGTTCATCACTGTCCAGCCCCCTGCTGCTAATGTTAATCAATAAATTTTCTGATTTGGCAAGGTTTTTTGCTTTTGTTTTTTTTTGACGAATTGTCATTTTTTGATGGCAGGGGCGGTTTCTTTTGCAATCTTATCTGGATCTTAGCATGCTGTCTTGTATCTACCAGGGGCTGACTCAGCTCCATTTGAATCTCCACCACTTGTGTCGATAGTATTCGCCATTGAAGTGGTTCTACATTCCATCCTTCTTCATCTGAATGTGTTTTTTTTTCCGCAAAGCCATTGGTAAACATTCATCTCTCTATAGTCAATTCCAACTGCACTGATCTTTTTATTCTTAAAATTAATGAGATCCTTTCGATATTTCTCCACTTGTATGCTTAGCTTGTTTAGCCAATCCTCACTATTGTCATTTTTTAGGACATACTCCTTTTCTCTATGAACTGTATCCAGTTCTTCAATCACCACCTTCTGTAATCTGGTGATCTCCTCAATGACTAGGAGTATCCAGTCAAGAGAGCATTTGTTTGCAATCTGGCACCATTTGCGGCAGAAGTCATTGTTATTCCTGCCAATGGTTGGTGAATTCCTAACCCTGAACCCCCTGGGGATCATCTTCTTCCTGAAGTAATCAATAAAGGAATTGGCATGAAGCTTATAGTCAACCTCCTTCCGTTTGAGATTCAGCATTTTATAGTATATATTCAATGGCACCTCATCCACTGCATCAGATTCACATGACTGTAATATTCTGATGGCATTATCATCAGTGAAAGCAAAAGTGGTTTTCTCCTCCCTCTTGCCCATTTCACGAGATTGGGATTGTGTTGCCAGTAGGCGTTCGTCCATTGCTAGCAGTATCTGTAGGGTACAGTGTTTATAAAAGAAAAAAAGTTGAATCTCTATTCACTGGCAGGATATATAGATTCTACACCAGTGTGAGTTACAAACAAATGTTCATGGGAGATAGGTGGGTCATACAGACCACCCGTTGTATTCAACAAAATTCTTAGGGGGGTGCTTGGGGATGTTAATCAAACATATAGTATTTAGCCGGTGGCCCAGCACTCCTTCCACTCAGGTGTAATCACCACCTGGGTACTATCCTCATTGAGACTATGTAAAAATGTATTGGTGAAGGAGGGCACTCACAGGACTTTTTTTTTTTGAATTACAAAACAGTGCAATTTTTATTACCAAATGCGTTTAACTGTAAATAGAATGTCAACGTTTCAACCCCATTATGGGCCTTCTTCAAGACAAATATAATCTGAAAAAAATACAAAACAAACAAATGGAATCTAAAAGGACAATACAACATAAAAATAAAAATAAAAACTACTAAACATTATAACATTACAACATTACAACATTATTTACAATGTTGATACCCCTCCCCCACATAAGAAATTAAACAAAAAGGCTCAAAACCAGAACTCACCATGTATAAAAAGCCAAAAGAAAAAGAAAAAGGCACAGTTCTCATATAAATTGGCCCTCAATACATATACCAAAGTATACAATATGCAAAATAAACAATAGAAGATAGCAACCAGATACCAGAAACCCCATATTAGCTATATAGGTGCAGATCATACATGAGACCAATGGGAATGACCATACTGGCTAACTCTGATGGAGAAGCTGTTTAAACATGCAGCAGTGTACAAGAATCAATCCAAAACACTGTAATATATGCAGCAAAGTGTCCAATAATACAAGGATTATGCCATACCCCCAGGCTGCCCTATTGTGTCTGTGGTTGGATCTCTGTTCCAGAATCTGGTGAAATACATTGATTTTCATCTACAAGAGGTGGTGAGGGAAACAGAGGATTTTTTTGTTGGATTCCATAGAGCTTATCAATCTCTTGCAGGACAGGCGGTTCCCTAGACACTGCCTGTTGGTTACCCTTGATGTTAATAGCCTCTACACCATTATCCCGCATGACATGGGTGTAGAGGCTGTGAGACAAGGGCCATGTAACTTTAAAGAGTATATGGGTCCCCCCATAGAAGTACTCTTAGAGTGGTTGGTGATGTCTTTAACCCATAATTAGGTTTGAAGACACGTTCTTCCTCCAGCTGGTTGGTACGGCCATGGGATCGAGTTTAGTCCCCTCGTATGCCAGCCTGTTCATGGCATGGTTTGAGAACAAGTATCTATTCAGCTCTAGAGATCCCAATGTTCTTCTGTACTGATGGTACATTGATGACCTCTTTGTAATCTGGGGGGGACCGCTTAAGAACTCGCTGTTTGGATTCATAACTTGAACACATCAGAACCGGCTGTTAAATTCTGAATTTATACATTTCTTGGACTTATGTATATATAAATCTGAAAATGATGAAGGTTGCGACTTAAAGACGACTCTGTACTCCAAACTAACCAACATAAATACACTATTAGAATTCGACAGCTACCATCCAAAACAGTTTAAGAAGGGGATTGTAAAGTCCCAGTTTATGAGGGTCATACGGAATAATTCTGAATTTGACCAGAGGATGGCACAGCTCGAGGAAATGAGAGTGAAGTTTTTGAATAGGGGATACAACCCGAATATGCTTTCTGAAATCTTAGGGGAAGTGACACAGTATGTTTGTAATGTATTCATACAAAGGAAGCAGAAAAATATGAGCGAGGTGGGGGAACCCCCAATTCATTTTATCACCAGCTATACTCCCGCTACCACTAAAGTAAGAGAAGTCATTAAACATAATTGCCCCCTGATCAGTGGTGATAGATCTCTGCCCTTCAAGGATAAACCACCCCCAAGGTTGGTTCACAAGAGTGGCCGCAGCTTGAAATCATTGCTAATGAAGACGGACCCTTGGAAAAAGGAATAGACGCGGTTTCAAAAAATTAAAAATGGCTGCTACAAGTGTGGCAGCTGCGTGACTTGCAGTACTCTTCTTACTGGTGAGAAGTTTCATCATCCGGGATTAAATAAAACCTATTGGATCAGACATCGGCTCACCAGCACATCAGACTTTGTAGTGTATTTTCTGTCCTGTCCATATGGACAAGACCAGTACCACGTTCCGAGAGAGATTGGCTAATCATAAAAGCGCTATTAGAACTGCCCTCAAAGATGGTCTGATCAGCCTGTGGCAAGGCACTTTCTCGAACAGCAACACCCTATTTCCTCACTCAGGGCCATGCTAATAGATAGAGTGGCCCCTCTCAAATGTGGTGGTGATAGGAACTGAGAATTACTGAAATGTGAAGCACTTTGGATATACAGGCTTGGCACTTTGTTTGCAATTGGCCTGAATGTGCCTTTAAAATGTTGGCTGTGATATGCAGAGCCCTATCATTAGTATGCAATATAGGAGAATTGTTATTTAACATGTCACTGTTTCCGTTTGGGTGTTTCTATTTGTCTCATTTGTGTCTGTTCTCTCCTATGGGCTGGCACCCAGGATGGCTCATTGTGGTCTCTCGTGGTTCATGATCATTACCCGGTTTATGGTGGTGTAATGCTGAACTATACTGATGTGATGGGCTAGATTGGCTGTTGTGGGGCAGTGGTGTCCTACATCTCCTATGTTATAGTGTGGCCATTACTCAGCCTATGTGGGTTGTTGGGACAAATCACCTGTCTTGAGTCCTTGATTTTTCTTTTGACTATAAATTTGTCTGGTATATAGTGATGTTAATTTCCACTCTGTGGATCCTGACGGTAAATTATGCGGTGTAGGATCTGGTAAAATATCTGGTTAAAAAATGTTTTTTGATAGCATTATAACATGCTGGGTAAGGTTTAATGTCCTTCATATTATTTACCAGCCATGGTTATAAGGTGGCATTGCCTGACTGAGTGTTTGTTGTGCTGACCGGTCGGTGTCAATGTGATGATGTGTTATGTGTAGCAATTTCCAGTAGATGGGTAGTCCGGTCAACTATCGGAATTGTATGGGCCTGGTGCAATTTTCTGTCAGACTAATTGTTGACAGCTGAGAATAGGATGTGTGCAGTGCCTGGTTTTATGTCAAAGCATTGTACTGAAATGTCTCATTGACGGTGTGCCAGGGTCTATTAGCTATCCAGTGTTCTAAAATCCTGACTATGTGGCACTCTTTTGGTGGTTGGCATTGCTCAGGGCCGGGGATCATTGTTGGAGTTTTCATCTCCGTTACTGGTTATCAGTTTGTGGGTTGTTAATTATCTGCTCGGTTAACCTGGTATTGTGGCATGTGGTGTTGCCTCACACTTATCATAGCACGTCATTGGTGGTAGGATGGATCAGTGGATTGGGCTGCCTTATTACTATAACGTTGGTATGCTAATAGGTGAGCACTGATAATGTGCTGCGACGCTGTGCATTTGCGGAATGATTGATGTTGGTGGTGCTCACACTGGTCACTATTGTGTTTCTAGTTGCCTGAATGCATTGTTGGGGTTCGGTGGAGGTTACCATAGACGCTGGCATCATTCTTTTATTTGGTAGAGTAATGTGACATATTATACTTTTTCTGTCCGTATTATGAGAGTGTGTGCAGGTTAGATCTGTGATTGGTTCCCTAAGTTGTAGGTGTATAGCTGTGCAACTGTTCGATTGGATGCCACATATGCTGTTAAGTCCTCTTAAAGGCTAAGTAAGTTGTTCTTCCGGTATCACTGATTTCATTGTTTTACTGGGAGTTCGGTTAGGACGCCGTTGTGTGTGGATTCACGCTGCATTGCACCAGTAAGTCCCTTCTTTGCCCTTCATGTTTGATTCTATGTTTGTATGTTTGTACTGAATCTATGTCAGCGGGTTAGTAGGTTACCTCAGTGGCAATGGTGGGTCTCTGCTGTTGTTTTGATTGTTCTACCACGTCAGTTGTGTATGAGACTCTCTTTTGTGTCATATTCCAACTTGTACTGTACCTTTAATTGTGAGGTTTGTTCTATGACATCACCATGCTATTTTAACACCACCTCCATACAGGTGCATTGCTTGATGATTTCCAAGCTAAGGCAGTTTTGCCAATCCTTACCTGAGATTAACTTCTCTAGATCTCTCTCTTTGTGGATGTTAAATCT
>CAJPDP010238543.1:0-11310 GCA_905336975.1 Bombina variegata variegata | reverse complement strand
ACCCCAAAACTTGCTTGTAGATTAAATCAAAAATTTTCTTCAGACACCTAAACTTCACCTCCTCCATGCACCGAAAGCAAAGAGAATGACTGGGGGTTGTGGGTAAGGGAGTGATACGTGGCAGTTTAACTGTGGTGCTCTTTGCCTCCTCCTGCTGGCCAGGAGTGATATTCCCAACAGTAATTACTCAAGCTGTGGGCTCACCATATCTTAGGAAAGAAATTTAAAATTAAACTTTCATAGTTCAGACAGGGCATGTAATTTTAAGAAACTACAATGTACTTCAGATATCAAATTTACTTATTTCTCTTGGTATCCTTTGTTGAAAAACATACCTATGTAGGTTCAGGAGGAGCAACATACTACTTGGAGTTAGCTAATTGATGGCTACACCCATATGCCTCTTGTCGATGGCTCACCCAATGAGTTAAGCTAGGTCCCAGTAGTGCAATGCTGCTCTGCTGCTAACTTTAACTATGCATTAAACCCCTTTACAGGGAATAAACACAATTATATTCAAAACAATACATAATAGTAAAATGTTCCAATACATCACAACATTTTCTTTTTGCACTTTTTATGTTCCTTTAAGCAAAACTAAAACAAAAGAATAAGACCCATCTGTCCTTGAGCACAGTCGCACATGGCTTGTTATTTTTTTTTAAATTAATTTGTGGTTTACTGTCTCTAAGGTGTTGATTTATCAGGCTGCGGCGGACAGGGGCGCATATATGCGCCCCTATCCCCCGCAGTTCGCCTCTGGCGGCTAAATTCCCCTGGCGGAATTCAGCATTGCACGCAAGCTCTATTTTGCGCTTGCGTGCAATCCCGCCCCCAGCCCACGCACACGTCAATCTCCCCGGTTGGACGAGACCGGGGAGATTGAAATTCGCCACCTTAGAAAAGGTTAGGAAAAAGCGGCCTGATGACCGCTGCTTGCTAAATACGGACTGCAGGTTCACTTGTGAGAACCTGCAGTCGTAGGGGGTCAAAAGGCTTGCAAAGGCTTTGATAAATCGACCCCCAAGTACAGCCTGGTTTCCCTGTGAGAACTCCTGCTCCAGTACAAATGGCCAGTTCCACAACTTCACTCTCTATTCTACTTGTGTTCCCGGTCTTGAACAACCTTGGCAGCAAGAGCTCAGTTCAAGACATACACAACACCTCACCCTTATAGAATTATAGTAATAATGTTGGGGCAGCTCATTTGCTAGAACAATTGCATAAATGTTACGTGCCTGCACAGTAATAGTTCTATATAAATTGTACAGTTTTACCGTACACCGAAGAATATAAGGATAAAACTAGAGTTGAAAGGGTTAGTAAGGCCCCATGGCAGTGAACATACATATGCCTCAGGGGAGTCTACAGTAGCTGTCGGGAAGGTGAAAGGTGTTGGAACTGTCACTACCAAACAATGGAGAGGGTTGTGTGCAGGACAAACGCGTGTCACAGCTTCCTGCCTATTCTCTTTGAGACTAGAGCTGCCAACTCTTTGTCTGGTGCTCAGTGCACATAATAGCTGCAAATAATAATTTTACTACTAATGAAAAAAAGAAAGTAATTTGATACAAGCATGCAACCAGTAAAAATATTTTTTTATACTGTGCAATACACACACACACCAACATACATGCCTTCCTTTTGTTCCTTTTTGAAAGTAGAAAAACCTACACAAAACATAAGAAAAATTTATGGCAGAAATTCAGTATACTTTTCTTTGAGAAAGTAATTAAAAATAAAAATGTATGCTTACCTGATACATTAATTTCTTTCATGATGGTGAGAGTCCACAAGCCGTCACATGTGGGATTAAAGTCCAGTCCTACAGGAGGAGGCAAAACCCCCACACACAACAAAGCTTTAATTCCTCCCACTTTCCCATGATTCCTTAGTCATACATATAAGAAAGAAGAAAATAAGAAAGTAGGATAGGAAAAGCAGGGTAAAAGAAATGCAAACTGGTACTGCCAGCAACTGTTATGGAAAAAACAAGGGTGGGTATCCTGGACTTTCACCATAATGAAAGAAATTAATTTATTAGTTAAGCACATTTTTTTCCCCATAAGATGGTAAGAGTCCACAAGCCATCACATGTGGAATCCTATACCCAAGCTGTGAAGTCCACGAGACGACCATGAAATAGGGAGGGAAAACAGTTTAGGCAGACAGAGGTACTAGACAGGCACTGCGTCCAGCAGAACTTTCCTACCAAAAGCCGCCTCAGAAGAGGCAAACGTGTCAAAATTGTAGAATTTGGTAAAGATATGAAAATATGACTAAGTAGCAGCCATGAATATCTGTTCAATATAAGCTTAATTTCTAAAAACCCAAGGAGTGGCGACTACTCTGGTATAAGGAGTAGTAATTCATTCAGATGAGACTTCCCTGCTACTAGGTACACTACGTGAATCAAAGTTTTAAGCCTTTCTGCTTAAAGCAATAGCTTTCAGTCCCTTGCAGGGGACCTGAGAAGTGGATACACAAGGAAGAAGAAATTATGAATTCGCTAGTGGCTTAAAGATAAGATTTCTAGGCCAATACTACATCTAAGTTAAGAAAAAATCTCTCTTTAGTGTTTTCTTTTGTTTTTTTTTTGGCACTGAACAGAAAGATGGGACTATATCAGTTAAGGTGAATCACTCTTGCTCTTCTAATGAGGAAATGGCTAAGAGAATCTTTTAAGACAAAAGTTGAATATCTAGACTACGCATAGGTTTAAACATCTGAGCCTGAAGAAACCTTCAAAACCAAGTTAAGGTTCCAGAGATGGGAATCAGGCCCAATTACTGGTCTTATCCTGACCAAATCTTGAACAAAGGCTTGAATGTCAGGAAGTCTTAAAATCTTGTTGTGATATCAGACTGAAAGGGAATAAATTTGGCATTTAACGGAACTGGCTGATAAACCCTTATTCAGAACATCATGCAAAAAAAATATTAAGAATTCAATAAATCTGAAAGAGTTCCAAAGGTAATTCTTACACTCACACCAGGAAAGGAAAAGTTTCCAGACTTTGTGATAAATGTTTCTTGTAATAGGCTTACTGACCTGAATCAAAGTGTATCACTTGATCTGAAAAAAACTCTCAGAGATAAAATCAGACCTTCAATCGCCATGCCATCAAATTGAAAGATTTGAGGTCTTGATGGAAGAAGGGACCTTGAGAGAAAAGGTAAGGCTGGCTTGAGGACAATTGTACCAGATCTGCGTACCAAGTCCTGTGAGTCAATGAAAGTGCAAATAAAATCAATGAGGCCCTTTCCTGTTTAATCCTGGGTATTATCCTTCATAGTAAAACAAAAGGAGTCATGATTTAAATCAGATTGAATGATCAGGAAATTACTAGTGTATCTAATAGAGTTGCTTGTGAAACTCAAGATCTCGTACAATAGTGGGGTATCTTGTAATTCAATCCAGAAGCCAGTAACAGTAGATATTATAGACTCTAAATCAGAACCAAACAATTTCTTTCCCTGAAAAGAAAGAGACAATAATCTGGATTTAGACACAATATCAGCAGACCAGGATTTAAGCTATAACACTCTCCTGGCAAGGACTGCCAAAGACATGCTTTTGATATTAATTTTCATAATATCAAATATACCATCACAAACAAAAGAATTAGCATTTCTTAAGCAAACCCAAAAGATTTTTAATGACTGGATCACCAGAACATTGATCTGAAAGGCTGGATAACCAAAGGTTGAAGTAGCAGCCACATCAGCTAAAGAAATGGCTGGCCTATGTAAATAACCTGTTTGTCAAAAGGCCCATCTATGGAAAGACTCTAAGTTCGTATCCAGTGGGTCTTTACAGGAAGTACTGTCTCCAAAGAAATAGTAGTACGCTTAGCCAGAGTGGAAATAGCCCCATCAACCTTAGGAACAGTTCCCCATAATTCAATATTAGCAGCAGGTAAATAATATAACTTTTTAAACCTTGCTGAAGGATTAAATTAATTTCCTAATTCCCTAGAAATCATGTCAGAGTCAGCATCAGGAATAGGAAAAACTTCAGTGAGTTTCACAAAAGTATTAAAAACTGAATGTAAACAATATCATCAGAAACTTTAGGATCTTTAACCCCTAAAGTAATTAAAACCTATTTTAAAAGAGAACAAATATGCTTAATTTTAAACACAAAACAGAAAAAAATCAGGTTCAACAACAAGAAGACTCTTCATAACCAGAGGAGACTTCACCATCTAAAGACATAACAGTATCCCTGGTCTCAAGGCACATAGTACTGGTAGAAGGTAAAATCTTGGGAATCTTTGCCTACTAGTGGTAGAGAAGATTGTAATAGATCATGGACTCTCACCTACAAAAAGGCCTAAAACTGTATGTAGTGTTATCTGGTGTATGTAACGAGGCTATGCAAATCATGAGTACATGCTCATGCAAATAGCCTGCAGGCTATGTGAGTGCAAATACCAATGTACCTGTCAGCACTCACTCTACTGTGCTTACAAAGCTGCAGCATGTGGTAACATAGCTCACAGATTTTATCCCTGGCATATTCACATAGCTGGTTTTAAGTATACAGCATTCCTTTGATAAAATTTTATTCCTAATAAATTATTTGTTATTGTAATTATTTAATTGTAATGGATTAGTGGTTTCCAAATAATTTACCATAGTAAGTTTAGTATAAATTTAAAAAAATCTAGATATACATTTTTAATAACCACATTTTGGCGACCACGAAGGGACNNAACCCTCAATCTTCTGATTCAAAGTCAATAACCACACAACAGACCTGCTTCCAGTAGAAGAGCCCATCTTGTGTAGTATGGACTGACACAGGATCTAAGGAAGGAGTACTCTGAGGCACCAACAGGAGAAGAATGCAGAACCAGTCCCAGCGACACCTGTTGAAGGCATGTGACAAACTACCTTTTAATCGATGTGTAGATCAGCACTAAAGAATCATGGGAAAGTGGGAGGGATTAAAGCTCTGTTGTGTGGGGTCTTTCCCTCCTCCTGTAGGACTTGACTTAATATTTTTTAATAAACAATGCTCACATTTAAATGTATGCAAAACCCAAAAATGTCCTTTTGTGATTCAGACAGAGCATACAATTTACCTAGTTAGGTGTCTGAAGCACTAGCATTAGAAAGTTGTTTAAAACTATATGGTCTATTTAAATTCTGAAAGCAAAATTATGGGTTTTATGTCCCTTTAAGTGGATATTATACAAAATGTAGTGTGTATATATACGGCTTCCTTGGTGTGAGTGTTCTGCTGCAAACAGTAAACACAACATAGCACTATGACCAAGGGATCAATAAATGAGATAAGATGCAACAAAACTATACCACCTAAACATAACCCTATGATCTAACAAAGTAATCAGAAACATGCTTCATAAAAATAACAGTGCTAAAATAATGCTGTCAAGAAGTAGGAAGTTGTACATGTAGCCCACTGTATCTGAGAGATCTGGGGAGTCCCCTGTTTGATTGAGTGTCAATGTAGGAAAGATGACAAACTACGGCCACACAGTAACTGCAACTACAACTTTTAATATGGGCCTGATTCGCTCATCAAAGGTTTTGAGTCACCATGTGATCTGGTATTGTGTAATTGTTGAGTCATGTCTTAGAGAGCATGTCCACAGTCCAATAAACAATCTCCTCTGCCTGTTGAGGACCAAATTAGCCTCAGTTAGCTAATGGAGGTCCCTTATGTGATTAGACTTCTGCAGCAGCAATTAACAGCACAAAGGTGAAGCACTATTATCTTTACAAAAACCCAAATAATCTAGTCTAGTGACTCTGGCAACTTACAACTAGCAGGTAGTAAGAAAACTGAAGCCACCAGGAAGGGGTGCATAAAGAGAAGTAGTCATGAAGACTTTTGGGAAAAGTATACCACTAAATTATCGAAAATGAAACCAAACCAACTAAGCAGCTGGATGACAAAAAAACTTTCAAGAATTCTCTGTGAAATTCTCCTATAGGTTATCCTCAACTCACCTTTAGAGAAGCGCATCTGTGCGCTCAAATTTATCAAATAAATAGTTTTTTTTTTTGCGCTTCTCCATAGGCAAGCTGAGGAGATGTAAGATAAATTTCTCTAGTCGGATTAGTATCTGCACCTAATTAATGAAAATAAGCAACTATTCTTCACGTAAGTGGTATACGAACCAATAGCAATATTTATACCACCCTACTAGTAGTTTTGTTAACGCCCCTCTTCAGCAAACTGTCATGGAAGAAAATAGACCTGTTTTCATTATTTTGCGCTTCTTTTTAAATACATATTATTTGTGCACCTTTTCATATTTTATTTTTGCTCCAGTATATATTTTTTGCGCTCCAATATACATTGTATTATTTTTGCACCTTGATGAGCACATTTTATTTCTAACATTGCTTCTACAATTGGTAGAGAATAGATTTCTAAAGCTGTTGCATTTGCAGAACTGTCAGCCCGCTATAAGGAAAAATAAATGATAAATTTGTAATGACATGAGGCATACTATAGGAAATGCAAAAAACACAATCTAATTTAAAGGGACAATCAAGTCAAAATGAAACTTTCATGATTTAGATAGGACATGCAATTTTAAACAACTTTCCAATTTACTTTTATCATCAAATTTGGTTTGTTCTCTTTGTAATTTTGATGAAAGCTTAACCTAGGTAGGCTCATGTGCTAATTTCTAAGACCTTGGAGGCCGCCTCTTATCTCAGTGCATTTTGACAGTTTTTACTAGTTTGTGTGTGCCATATAGATAACATTGTGCTCACTCCCATGGGGTTATCTATGAGTAAGCACTGATTGGCTAAAATGCATGTCTGTCAAAATAACTAAGATGATGGTGCAGTCTGCAGAGTCTTAGATACAAGGTAATCACAGAGGTAAAAAGTGCATTAATATAACAGTGTTGGCTATGCAGAAGTGGGGAATGGGTAATAAAGGGATTATCTATCTTTTTTAAAAAATAAAAAAATTGGCATAGACCGTCTTTTTTAACCTTTGTTTGCCACCTGTGCGCAAAGAAAACAGGAACAGAGTAGAATTTTACAGTCGAACTTACCCAATTTTAGTTCAAATTTTGAATGATAAATACGGCATTTATTTGTGTGCGCCTTTTTAGGTGCAAATATAGGAGAATAGCAATAATGAATCTTGCTCTTAGAGACTTGTAGCACTTTTATGGCATTCTGCTGCTACTTTGGGGCTTGTATGTTACATGCAAAAAATAAAAATCATTCTTTCAACAAGCAACATATACTGATCTAAAGCATGAACAACCATAACTATTCTACAGAATAAACACTCCCTATGGATAGATTGTTAAAATGCATTAGAATTTGTGGGGGCAATGTATAAATATCTTCTCACTCATGTGGGGGCTTGTAACATGACCATATAAGCCAATGTGTCTATATACAACAGTTTCAGTTGCATAGAAACATGCATTTTCTGTTTGTTTCAATATTAAATGTAAGTAGAGCTATTTTTTTTAAATCTTTTTTATGCAAACATTTTTATGTTCAATAATTGTAGTTTATGCATATCCATGATAGAGCAGCGTTGCTATAATGTTATTATGATTCCTTATGAATGTAGTAGACCAACCTGTTCCCCAACCTTCAGGCTACAGAATCTCTATCCTTCCAGAAAAGGCTCCATCTGACAGTCATCAACTAGACAAAACAGTTACCATGCTATGTATGTAACATGTTTTCTTCAGACACACTAATTGTGGGCTAAAAACCACAGCTTATGCTGCCAAATATATACAGGGCACAAAGAAAGTTATTCTGCCCCTCTGGACCTCAAACACCAACCTTGCCATAAAAACCTTTTCACCAATATTAAAGTGGAAAAATATTGTCAATTTAACTCCTCAAAATATCCAAGAAAAATATCACAAGGGTTGTGACGCTGGTCCACCACACCGTTAACCACAATGTACCGTCACCCAGCAATAACTATATTTATTTGCCCTATGCCCAGTTAGCCTTTAGCGGCTCCTTCCCATGATATGCCTGTTTGTTAGGAGTTAGCAGCCAGAGTCTGGCTTGGGCCAGGGAAAAAAAAAAAGAGAGAAAACCCACAAAAGCATCTGGTGAGGAGGGAGCTGGAGCCAGCCGTGTGGACAAACCACGGGGCAAGCCACAGACGCATTGGTCATGGGAATAATTGCCGGAAAAAAGCACAAAGTCTCCGATGACAGAGGGGGGAACCATTGAGGCACCGCAGAAAACCCCAAATGGTATGTGTCATAAAAGACAAGAGGGGATCAATAAAATGTAGCAACAGCAACAGAAAGTTTCCACTTAAAATCATAAGGTCATGGGCATGATATATACACCAAAAATATCATATGTAGAGCAAGTGAGGCCATCTATTCTAAACTTGTTAAGGAAAGGGTTAAAGTCAAATTGTCTGTAGATAAAATATATCTTAGAGGTTGAATGTGCCCTATTACTAAAGAATTGCGGTGAGCAGAAAATTAATGGGTAAAGTATACAGAAACATACACATATTAAATATCATATTTCTTACACTGCAGCAGCACCAGTCTCTGCTAAAGAAGGATCTCAATTGTGATTTTATTCATTTCATGTATTAAAGGGAGAGTCAACACCAAAATTGTTATTGTTTCAAAAGATAGATAACACATTTACTACCCATTCCCCACCTTTGCACAACCAACATTGTTATATTAATATACTTAATAACATTTATACCTCTAAATTTCTGCCTGTTTCTAAGCCACTACAGACAGCCTCCTATCACATGCTTTTTTATTAGCTTTTCACAAGCGACTGCTAATCTAAGTGGGCCATATAGATAAGATTGTGCTCTCTCCCGTGGAGTTGTGGGAGACACTGCACTAATTGGCTAAAATGCAAGTCAATAAATAATAAATAAATAGCCATGTGATCAAGGGGCTGTCAGAAAATGCTTAGATACAAGGTAATCACAGAGGTTAAACGAATATTAATATAACCATGTTTTCTGTGCAAAACTGGGGAATGGGTAATAAAGGGATTATCTATCTTTTAAAACAATAACAATTCCATTGTAGACTGTCCCTTTAAGTGTTGTTTTTGTGTGCATGACATTATCCCTTAAGTCAGTCTGGTACATAATCAGATAGCAAAGAGCAACATCTAAATCACGTTCTTCCTACCTTTAAATATAAGATGTTTCCTAGCATTCGTGTATTAGTATATTAAAATCATGCACCTACAGATTTAGGTGCAAATATACATATTTACAATATCCCTGCTAAGTAATTGAACCTAATTTTAAATTAAAGATGTACTTCATACATATATAACATTTTGGGTGTGATCTGAAGAATAGAAAACTTACTCTATACCCTACAGCACAAGTAAGATTTGAGGAAGCCTTGCTTAACTATCCTCTATGTTTTGTATGATGGAGCCTTTTTTACTGTCTGATTATAGCATTCCGATAAGTTGGACATAAAACTGCGCTGCATAGTAAACTTGCATTTAGCTTCCATGTTTGTTAGAAAACTCTGAAAATAAGAAAATGTGTTATACAGAATGACGTATAACTGCCCAACCTGAAATGAAGTGCTTATAGCTAACTATCTGCTTTTTACAGAGACATAAAAGTGCAAAAAGAACGTTATGTGTTCAGAGTGTTTTATTATTGCACCACCAGCAAATGGGTTAAACACATAGTTAAAGTCAGCTCCAGAACAGCAATACACAACTTGTCAGCAACTGAGCACATCTGGTGAGCCAATGAGGAGAGGCATATGCGTGTAACCACCAAACACCAGCTACCTCATAGTAGTGCATAGCTAGCTATGCTTTTCAACAAAGATACCAAAACAACGGGTTAAATTGGATAAGAGGACTAAATGAAGAACTTTCTTAAAATGTCATGCTTAAAGGAACATGAAACCCAAATTTGTTCTTTCACGATTTAGAAAGTGCATGCAATGTAAAACAACATTCTAATTTACTTCTATTATCTAAGTTGCTTCATTGTTGTGATATCCTTTGCTGAAAAGCATATCTAGATAGGCTCAGTAGCTGCTGATTGGTTGCTGAACATAGATGCCTCGTGAGATTGGCTCACCCTTGTGCATTGCTATTTCTTCAACATAGGATATCTAAAGAATGAAGCAAATTAGATAGAAGTAAATTGGAATGTTGTTAAAAAATGTACTCACTATCTGAATCATGAAAGAAAAATGTGGAATTTAGTGTCCCTTTAATTTTGGCTTTAATGTTCCATATAGCCTACAGGAAAGATCAAAATTTGTGTAGATTACGGCTACCATTCATTTGCCAATCAAACAGCTTTATGTAACATTAATAACATTATGTGCAAGTCACCTGTATCCCTCTTGTCTGATCATTCATTGTAATATGCATTAATATATAGTAAAATGTATACGAGTCCTCCAGAACACAGAGCTTCATTCAGCCCCATACAGAAAAAATATATTCTAAAGTCATATAGACATTCTTTGAGTAATGGGAGCGAGGGAACAAACCCCTGTAATTAAATAGAACTGCTACAGCGGCCTGTGCCCTCAAACCTGTAACTCTGAAACCACTTGAAAAGCCCAGTTACATTAAAGTGCTGGCAGGGCAAGGAATTCCATCATTCAGAAAGCTATGCATTTCAAAAATAAGCCTGCCATGTGCCCGACAAAAAAAAGAGAGAGAGAGAAAACCACAGCTTAATCGTTTTCCGCCACTAGAGGAAGAAGCAAGAAGAAAGAAGGGGAAAAAAGAGAAAAGCAGCACACTTTGAATAGGAGGTAATTAGAGAGAGACACATTCTTGGCTAATCCACAGTGCTGGGGGATAGCAGAGGATAGTGGTTTTAGGTATAATGGGATAAGGGGGCACAGCTCAAGGGCCCCTTCATAGTGCCGAACAGATCAAACACTGCATGTAGATAGCAGCATGAGTACTGACACGTGTGCAAGTCCTCACGTGCGTTTCTACAGGCGTGAGTTAATGGTATTATTCTAACATAATGATAATGGTACATCATGCATTTATAGTGATACAGTGCAATATTAAGTGACTTCACAATATAAACACAGGAGAACCCTTACAATATAATACCTAAGTGACATGATTACTGACCTTTACACTCAGCAAACGTTCATATCTAACAGAAAATGAATGACATTTGATTAGCCACTCTTAAAGTACGCTTTTAATGCAGGCACATTATATCTAGCTATGTTCAAAATAATAAAAACATGATTTTTTTAGGCAACTTGATTAGAACCGAGGGTAATCAAAGGGACAGTGAAGTCAAAATTAAACTTTATTGATTCAGAAA
>CAJPDP010238090.1:0-12150 GCA_905336975.1 Bombina variegata variegata | reverse complement strand
AAAAAAAAAAACTCTCCCTCTGAGGACTCAGCAGCTTCACAACTAGAGACATTAAACTTAGCAGACTTAATGCTCCTTCTGTTTGCCTAGCTCTAACACCTTTAGAAGCAAGGGCAGCATTAGACTGGTCAAAATGCATTAAAACAATATATTTATTACGTAAGTTTGCTAGAGGTTAACCCTTAGCCTGTTTGTAATACAAACATTTAAAACTGGTAGGAAAGTGTTCAAATGACCCAGCTTTTAAGGCAAATTTAGCAACAGAATCAGAAGGCTCCATAACTGCAGGGAACTTATACATAATTGAAATGCAGAAAAATAATAAATAAGTTGAAGAAAACAAGTTAAGAAAAACAAACATACAGATAAATGGTAATATCCCCATTAAAAGAGCTCTTGAGGAAAGGGAAATACTTACCCCCTCTGAAATTAGCTCTCAAAAATGTACAAAATCAATAAAATTAAAGCAAAAGAGGCAGTGGAACTCAGGACCCCCACATCCAAATAGCGTAATAAAGAAGAGAGGGAGCGCCCACAATATAAAGAGGTCATATAAAGAAGGCATGCAAAAACTATGTACGCTACCACGCAGGCGCACGCTGGCTTGAAAGCAGATTGTTTGTTGTTGTTTTTGGGGGTTTTTAAAGAGGGAATTACCAAAAAATATATAACTGTCCCAAAGCTATATATATATATTACAGATACATAATAAAATAACCTAAGAGGCTTATAGAGTGCAAAATTATAATTAAAAAAAAATAGTCACCCTATTACTGGAGGAAACCTGTAGGAAGCCAAAACCAGTGCTGAAATATAACAGCAGAGGATCTGAAATAGAAATATATTGACGATCCAACAGGAAGAAGCAAAGGACAAGTCCCTGAAACACCTCTGGAAGGCTTGTGACTAATTCACAACAAGTGAAAAATACTCCAAATACATCCCTTTATCAAGAACTGCACTCTGAGGGAAAATGGGCCTCAACTCAATCTGAGAACCCCTCTCACTGAAGAATCAAACACACATTTTTCACCTTCCTCCAGCAGAGGCAAAGACAAGATGAATTGCTCTAATTTCTATTCATAGCACTTTTTGCTTGGCTGTATGTTAGACTGAGGTATGTTTGAGGGGTTTTATAGATCTTTTGCAGTTTGGGAATCTTTAACTCCTCTTAGTGGCAGGAAAGATTTACTCCAGGGAGTAATGGATCGTTGACTCTCACCATCATTATATAAAAAATTTGTGTGTCACCACCACCCATGAATCATTTTCTGTAGTACTAGTAATCATTATTGAAAATCATATATATACACCGTAACACATAGAACAGGAGATCGAAATGTAACCAATATAACACAGTAAAAATCATGCTACGTGTAATTTTATAATGAGAATACACAGTGACATCCAATTGTAAGGAATTAATATGACAAAGGTAAGGATACAGTGGTATATAACTAGCGCCTACTTAAGACCCTTTAGCTTTGAGTTAATGGCACCTAGCTGCCAAAGTTGTAAATCAAATCTAAAAGAGAAGTATGGCCAAAGTGCCTACCTAATGGAGGCTGGGTCTAAATTGGATATAATTGGTTGGTCTATTCAAATGTTAGGTGTATTTATTAATAAGCGGATGGAGCTTTATACAATTAACAGACCTTTATACATTGCAGTTAAGTTTATACATACATTGACATAAAAACATGGATCCATGTACTAGATACAATACATTATTCCTAATGTTTTTATACAATTTAAAACAATATTAATATAATTTAAACACAACGTTGAAATGATACTGGCAGTAAGAAATTGACAGATATAATATCCAATGTTTGATGCAATTTAATTCAATCCTTGGCTTCTTAAAGGTTTACTCAGATGTTTAATGAATGTTAAGATGGTGTTTTGATTCACAAATCGTGTAGATCAAATGCACTATTAACGTGTTCCGTGTCCTGCACCTAGGTGTGCACGGTTAAGGTATTGATTGGAGAGCCCAAAGTTACTTTCAAGTAAAAAACAAAAAATCTGATGTGGTGAAAAATGTAAATCCGGTGCCAAAAAATAAAAAATAAAAGTTATTAATTTTTTTTAATAAAAATGGTAAAAAATGTCATGAAAAATATATAAAATTAAAAAATATGTGAAAAAATCCACTCCGTGACAAGTAGACAATGTCAGTGATCGCCTTAATGTGAAAAAAGGTCTCTAGGGCAGCGTGATACCGCTGAGTGCTTTGTAAGGCCTTATTGTACAGATCGCTTAAAGCAGCGTGTCAACGTTGTAGTTTTGATGTACAACCCCCAATCCTTATTATTTAGTGTCAAATTCCCTTGAGGGTTATGTAGGAAGTCCCTCTGTATTCCCTTGTAGAATATATGAGAAATCCCTCTGTGAAGTCTATAGGTAATTCCCTGTGAAAAGAAAAATATGATGGTATAGATCATTTAAACTAAAATGAATCAATGAAATATAGTTTACCAGTGTCGACGCGTTTCGGTCTCTCAAAGGCCTTTATCAAGACTGGTTTAATTGTGTGTCTGGTGGCCTTATATACCGGATGATTTATGACCATTAAAATTACAACCGGAAGTCTCTTTTAGTGCTTCCGGTAAAACAAATTCCAACAAAAATCAATCAATTACAAAATGTGTGGACATTGTCAGAATATTTCTAAAGACATTTCTAAAAACATTTCTCAAAATAAATCACCTCTCTTAATTTCCACTTAGGAATATCCTTATTGACCCATCCTCATAGGCATTGATGTCATGTCCGTTATTTCTTAAAGTTGTTCCCTTTCTTTTAAATTAGTTTCTAATGTAGCCGTTATGACCAACTACTGTTTTGATCCAATTAAAATAACTTTTTGGATCCGAATAAGCTTAAGCACCAAAGCCGATTATCAGCACTTCCTATTGGACATGACGTCACACACCGGTTTAAGGTGTTGGCTGTGGAACAGTGCATGATTGGCTAATATTAAAGGTGTGTGTGAGTTTTCTCTTTTGATTGGACCTCATATACTTATTTACTAAATATAGCTATCGTTAATGTTATATTTTTTCGTAGTATAATGATTCGATCATTATAATGATGGAAGATTTATTTTTAGAATAAACTAAGATTAGAGAGTATACAGAGACTCGTAGGATTAAACATGTCTCTGTATTCCGTATATAAAGTTCACATAAATTAGAGGGAAAGCCTACTAGTGTACAAAAACTAGTAGGGATCAACATGTCTCTATATTTCATATATAGAGCTCACATGAATTTGGGGGATTTAATGACTTCAGGTTAGATTCAAGAGATGGGACAGGTCTTCTCTGTTGTTTAGCCCTCTGGGGTATAGGCAATCTAGATAAAAAAATCCATTTGGATTCTGCCGTCAGTAATTTCTTCTCGATATTGCCTCCTCTCCAGTTCTTAATGACTTTCTGTATCCCTATACATTTAAAGTCCTTAATGTTCCCTTTGTGCTTCGTAGAAAAGTGCCGATATAAGGCTGTGTCCATATTTAATTTCTCAATCATTAGGAGATCTTCTCTTATCCTGTCTCTCAATGTTCTTGAGGTTTGTCCTACATATTGGAGGCCACAAGAACATTGCAACAGGTACACTACTCCTTTGTCATGACATCTAATGAGATTTTGGATCTTATGTTTCTCTTATGTCTTATTTCTCCGTATACTCGGGGCTAACTTGCTCTTCAAATTATCAGTTTTTCTGTATACAAATCTTGGTCTCATAGGAAGTTTGTCATCATCTTTTAGCAGCGCCCAATGTTTACAAAATATATTTTCAATAATGTGCTTGTTTTCACTATATTCAGTTATTAATGGAATATTAATAACTCCATCGTCTCCATTTCCAGTTGATTTTGTTTTACAACTGGTTAGTTCTTTCCTCTCCACTTTCCTCACTTCTTCAATCTTTTGATCTAGCATATCTTCATCATATCCTCTGTCGAGAAATTTGGATTTAATCACTTACGCCTGTTCCTCCCACTTAGACTCAATCGAGCAGTTCTTCCTCATCCTCAGGAGTTGTCCTTTGGGGATATTCTCTTTCCATCTTGTGTGATGGCAGCTCGTTCTGTGGACATAGTTATCACTATCCACTTTTTGAAGTGGGTTGATGTCTCTAATCTTCCTTCTTTCACCTCTATCCTTAGGTCTAAGAATGTGAGTTCTTTATGGCTCCATTCATACGTGAATTTTAAATTGCCGCTATTCTTATTCATAATCTCAATCGTATATTGTAAATCTTCTAGGGACCCTTTCCACACAATGATTATGTCGTCTATATATCAGCGATAGAGAACCAGGTCCGCGCTCGCTGGGCATGATTCCCAGAAAATCTTTTCCCATTTTCCCATGTACAGATTTGCGTAACTTGGCGCGAACCTGGTCCCCATCGCTGTGCCACAAATTTGACGATAAAATTTACCCTTATTACAGAAATAGTTATGGGTTAAGATGTATTCAATGCTATCCCATATACATTCGCTCTGTTTCTGTGGGATCTCCTGGTCTTTCTCTAGATAGAATTTGACTGCATCTAACCCTTCTTTGTGCGGTATGCTTGTATATAGCAACGTTACATCGCATGTCGCTAACATATAATCATTCTCACATGATAGATCCTCTAAGAGATTCAATATCTGTGTGGAATCCTTTAAAAATGAGGGTAATTGTCTGACATACTTCTGTAACAGTCTATCCACATACTCATATCAGCACTTTTCTATCAGTTTCTTAACAATATTGGATTCACTTAGTCATTTATTTATCGATATTCATAACACAAATTTATTTATTAGTTAAAGCTACTACACCATAAAAACATTAGTCAAACATTAGCTAATATATAAGGGTAGAATTAAGCGAACTATTGAAGTTATTCCTTTAAATGAAAACAACATAAGCTCATAAGGGCCCCACTTAATCATTCAACCTCATCTAGTCACATATTCGTCTTCACCTAGCTATTACACAAAGTGGAAAACAAGACAATCTAAGAAGACACTTTGAATATGATAGATTGAGAGTTCACTTTTGAGTGTTCATCAAGTATACACAATTTAATGTGTATTATAGGGATGTGCGTCTACCAAACATATTTGTGTCAATAAAAATCCTTGTCAAATTTTTACCAGCTAGGGTACTATGATTACTAATACACTAGAGTGTGTTAAACTTTATTATATCGAGAAACGGGAATTATAACCGGTTAGAAAAACCTGTACTTTTGATAATCACACAGAGCGGTAGTGGGAAGCAGGTTTAACATGGCTATCTCACACAGTTGAGCCAGTAAATTACTCTGAATAATACACTAGAGTGTGTCATACTTCAAGGAAGATGGAACCAGTTAGGAAAACCTGTGCCTTTGATGATCATACTAATGGTAGTGGAAAGCTGGTTTTAATACAGCCATTTTACACAGTGGAGCCGGTAAAACAACTCCCCTCATTAACTTAAAATCGATCCTATGCTGAAATACAAATAGGAAGGAATCATTCAGCAGTTACCTTAAAACAGTCTTAATACGATTATTTTCTATGTCCCCAAACTCACCATGAATAAGAATTCAATTTCTCCTCTATTCCTCCTCTCTCTTTTGAGCTTGGGAAAAGATTATATGTACAAACAGCAGCTCTAAATAATTAAATGTCACACGATCAAAATCTCTACTCTCTAATCTTAGTTTATTATAAAAATAAATCTTACATAATTATAACGATCGAATCATTATACTAGGAAAAAATATAACATTTACGATAGCTATATTTAGTAAATAAGTATATGAGGTCCAATCAAAAGAGAAATTTCACACACACCTATAATATTAGCCAATCATGCACTGTTCCACACCTTAAACCGGTGTGTGACGTCATGTCCAATAGGAAGTGCCGATAATCGGCTTTGGTGCTTAAGCTTATTCGGATCCAAAAAGTTATTTTAATTAGATCAAAACAGTAGTTGGTCATAACGGCTACATTAGAAACTAATTTAAAAGAAAAGAAAGGGAACGACTTTAAGAAATAACGGGCATGACATCAACGCCTAAGAGGCTAGGTCAATAAGGATATTCCTAAATGGAAATTAAGAGAGGTGATTTATTTTGAGAAATGTTTTTAGAAATGTCTTTAGAAATATTCTGACAATGTCCACGCATTTTGTAATTGATTGATCTTGTTGGAAAAAATTTTTACCGTAAACCCCGGAAGCACTAAAAGAGACTTCCGGTTGTAATTTTAATGGTCATAAATCATCCGGTATTTAAGGCCACCAGGCACACAATTAAACCAGTCTTGATAAAGGCCTTTGAGAGGCCAAAACGCGTCAACACTTGTAAGCTATATTTCATTGATTCATTTTAGTTTAAACAATCTATACCATCATATTTTTCTTTTCACAGGGAATTACCTATAGACTTCACAGAGGGATTTCTCATATATTCTACAAGGGAATACAGAGGGACTTCCTACATAACCCTCAAGGGAATCTGACACTAAATAATAAGGATTGGGGGTTGTACATCAAAACTACACTGTTGACACGCTGCTTTAAGCGATCTGTACAATAAGGCCTTACAATGCACTCAGCAGTATCACGCTGCCCTAGAGACCTTTTTTCACATTAAGGCGATCACTGACACTGTCTTCTTGTCACGGAGTGGATTTTTTTCACATATTTGTAAATTTTATATATTTTTATATTTTTCATGACATTTTTCACCATTTTTATTCAATTTTTTAATAACTTTTTTATTTTTTGGCACCGGATTTACATTTTTCACCACATCAGATTTTTTGTTTTTTACTTGAAAGTAACTTTGGGCTCTCCAATCAATACCTTAACCAAGCACACCTAGGTGCAGGACACAGAACACGTTAATAGTGCATTTGATCTACATGATTTGTGAATCAAAACACCATCTTAACATTCATTAAACATCTGAGTAAACCTTAAAGAAGCCAAGGATTGAATTAAATTGTATCAAACATTGGATATTATATCTGTCAATTTATTACTGCCAGTATCATTTCAACATTGTTTTTAAATTATATTAATATTGTTTTAAATTGTATAAAACATTAGGAATAATGTATTTTATCTAGTACATGGATCCATGTTTTTATGTCAATGTATGTATAAACTTAACTGCAATATATAAAGGTCTGTTAATTGTATAAAGCTCTGTCCACTTATTAATAAATACACTTAACATTTGAATAGACCAACCAATTATATCCAATTTAGACCCAGCCTCCATTAGGTAGGCACTTTGGCCATACTCTTCATTTACTATGACAAAGGTAATAAACACATTTAAACCTTTTTAAAGAAGAGCTTAAATAAAAAATAAAAATGCAATAACCCATAGAGAGGGATGAAAGAATTACAGGAAACAGGGAGCACTTACTGGAACCAAAAAAAAAGTTAGACAATCATACCTTACATGACTCGTTTCTTACTATGAAATATCAAGTAACGCTCATTTTAGCGAAAATGTTGGTCATGTATCTCAGAATTAGAAACACACCAGTTCCATCCTTGTTTGATACAAAGCCATGTGCGGCAAGTGAGTTTCAGTAACCAAATTTGTTTTAGGAGATATTGAAAGATGAGATAATTCTCTATAACAGGAACCCAAGGATCAGATGGTGGCATGTAGAGGACTGTGGTACGGGGCATATGGGGAGCAGACAAAAAAGTACAGGAGGGTACAATGTGATTTCTAGGAAAGGCATGGTCTTCAGACTACAGGTTCAATTCCTGCCTGTTTTGTAATAGCTTTTTATCTGAATTGGATTATTGCTGAAATGTGTAAACTTGCAGGTTACTGTACAGTACGGTATAGTATAATCACATTTGTGCGGCCTCAAGTAGATGTTTCAAGGTATCGGAATAAATGACAATATCTTGAGCAATAATTACATTCACTAACTTTTTACTTTTTCTGGAACCCTGTGGGCTCTTTAGAGGCCAAGTGTGCACACAAGATACGACTTCAGAATCCACATGTAATATTTATGCACCGGTTTGTAAGAGGCTTCTTTTGAAACCTTTCATGTTATGCCTTTTAATCTAATTAAAAACAGAAGCAAATAAATACATGCTAATATAAATAAATACATGCATACATAAATAAAACATAATTTATGCTTAGTTGATAAATTTCTTTCTTTCATGGTGGTGAGAGTCCACAAGCATGACATGTAAGAATTAATTCTTGCCACTAGGAGGAGGCAAAGATACCTCAAACACCAAGAGATTTTGAACCCTCCCACCTCCCTGTATATCTTTGTTTATCTTATAGCCAAGCAGACAAAAGGTAGCAGAAAGGCAGGAAAGGAAAAGCAGGATAAGAAGAGGTGCAAATTTAAAAACTGCTGTCAAAACACAAAAAGTTTAACTGGGCGGGTCTTATGGACTCTAACAACTACGAAAGAAAGGAATTTATTAGGTAAGCATAAATTATGTTTTCTTTCATAAGATGGTGAGAGCCCACGAACATTCACATGTGGGATCAAATACACAAGCTGTCCACAAAAATACCCAAGCTGTGGAGTCCTTTTTGCAAGACACTGCGGCCAAAAGCTGCCTCAGAAGAGGCAAAAACATCAAAATGATATAACTTAGTAAATGTATGTAATGAAGACCAAGTTGCAACCTTGCAAACCTGTTCAACAAAAGTTTTTAAAGGTCCGGGAAGTAGAAACTAATCTGGTGGAATTATCTATAATACGTTTAGGGAGTGGCTTTCCCACCACCAAGTAAGCTTTATGAATTACCTGTTTTAACCAAGAAGCTAGAGTGACACAGCTATAGCCTTTTGTCCCCTAGGAGGACCCGAAAAATGAAGAAATAAACTTGAACTTTGTCTGAAATCTTTTGTATCTTGTAAGTAAAATTTTAAAGCTCCGACAACATCTAGATTATGCAAACGTCTTTCTTTAGAGTTTTTAGGATTTAGACATAAGGAAATAACTTCAGCCTTATCTTGGAGAAAAATAAGGTAGGGAGATAAACACGGGAGAGCCTACAGTTCAGACAATCTCCTGGCAGAAGATATTAGTAAAAGAAACAATACCGTCCATGACAGAAGCTGCATGTCAGTATCATGCATGGGTTCAAAAGGAGGAGCTTGTAAGACAGATAAGACCAAATTTAAATTTCATGGAGGGGAAAGAGATTTGATTACAGGCCTTATTCTAACTAAAGCTTGAACAAAGGCCTGAATATCTGGAAGCCTGGTATTTTCCCTCTGATATAAAACATAAAGGGCTGACAACTGACCCTTTAAAGAGCTGGATGAGAAATCCTTATCTAAGCCATCCTGCAGGAACCGAAGGATGAAAAACATGACACTCACACCAAGAAAAAAATATTTTCCAAGCCTTATGATACATTTTCTTAGAGACAGGCTTCCTAGCCTGAATAAGAGTAGCTACCACAGCGTCAGAAAACCTCTTTGCTCTAAAATCTGGAGTTCAATCTCCACGCCTTCAAATGAGTTTGCAGATCTTGATAAAATAGAGGACCTTGAGACAAAAGACCATGAATGCTGGGGAAGCGTCCAAGGGGGATAACTGGACATCTCAATTAGATCTGCATACCACGTCCAGCAGGACCAGGCTATAGTTATCTGAGCTGATCCGAGTGATGGTTCTTGGCAAAAGCATAAATGGAGGAAAAATAGCATAAATGGAGGGAAAATGTAGGCTAGGCGAAAAGACCAAGGAACTAAAAGAGCATCTTCAAGTTCTGCATTAGGATCTCTGTATCTGGCAAAATATCTGGGAAGTTTGTAAATGAGATGGTGGTAGCCATCAGGTCTATTTCCGGAATGCCCTACCTCGAGACAATCTGATTGAAAATGTACTGATTGAGAGACCACTCTCCTGGATGTAGAGACTGGCGACTGAGGTAGCCGGCTTCCCAATTGTTAAACCCCAGAATGTGAATCATTGATAAGATAGATTATGTTCTACCCATGTTAAAATTAAAAGCTACCTCTATCATTGCAAAGGAACTTTGAGTCCCCCCCTGATGATTGATGTACGCCACAGCTGTGATGTCTGACTGAAAATAAATATATTTTTCTATTTTAAGGAGGGGCCTGGATTGGAAGGCCCAGAAAATCGGCCAGAGTTCCAAGATGTTTATCGGTAACCTCACCTCCAGAGGAGAACAAACTCCTTGCACCCTCCAAACTACCAAACTGCACCCCCAATTATCAAAGATGGAAGGAAAGATGCCCCAAGGGTAATTGAATAGTGTTTTATCCACCAGGATAGAGACCACTTCACTCAGTAATTTAGAACGATTTCTAATCTTAACAATTGTAATCCCCTGTCCAATGTCTCAACATACAAAGTTGAAAAGGGCGTAAATGAAAAGTAGCAAAAGGAAACGTGTCTCAGAAAGCTACCATCAGATCTAATGCGTGTCTCAGAAAGCTACCATCAGATCTAATGTCATAAATTTAGCTTCTGACGGAAGAGCTTCTGCCTGTAGTTTGGCACAGGACCATTGACATTTGAGTCTATGTGGTTCCATGAGAGAGAGCGTATGGGGGGCAGGGAACTCTTTGGAATGTTTTTCCTCCAACCATGGCTGCGTAGAAACACTAGAAGTCTCTCTTTATGGGAAACTGCCAAAAGCAGGGTCGGGAGACAGGACCAGAATGTTGTCAAGGTAAGGGGCTACTGAAATCCCCTGAGCTCTTATTATAGCCAATAGGACTCCCAAAACCTTCATGAATACTCTGGGAGCTGTAGCCAAACCGAATGGGAGGGCAACAAACTGAAAGTGTTTGTTCTGAAATGCCAGGCAATTTTATTATGAACAAAGGATTTGTACAGCAAACCCCAGTCATATGTTAAGCTGAAAATTCAGATTAGAATTGTCTGGTATTTTGAGGTTGAACTGTCCTTTTGGATGATAAACTGTAGGAAAGTTCTCTTCTGTGAAAAGCACAGACTAGGTTGAAATAAATTGCACTCTGGGTAGGTACCATCCCATAGGGTGGGCTATTAAGCACCACCTATTCCCAGTTGAGCACTTCTCTTTGTATTTTAGGCTTAACAATTATGTCCAGTTGATTAAACGATTTCACCTAAGAAGGTTTGTGATACTGAATGCATAAAGTCTGGAGAACCTCACGCAATAAGTGTAATTCGGGAACCGCTTTATCCTTAGGGGATCTCATAGGAGTAGCAATGTCTTCTGACTAAGTAGAATCAAAACTGGCTAGTTATTGCTACCGCAAGCTCATGGTAGCACTTAACGCTCATTAAATTAACCAGATGTCAGACCTCTGGTTAATTCAAAATATGTCCCAAATGTGGCCCAAAATAAAGTGGATAGTTCCTGAATGAATAAAAAAAAAAGCCAGCATCTTTATTTTTGTAAATATTAACTGCAGAAAGCAGTTATAAGGGGTTAAAGAGAGCGGATGTTAGAAAAAAAACGGCACTGAAAAGTGCCTTTACATACGCTGCACGACTTACCCCCTTCGCTGCACTTAGGTTCTGTGCCATGTATGATGGCATCAGGACGAGGCTCCCATTGGAGCCTATGGAAGTGTGCTCTAAAAGCTTCTGTGCAATGAGAACGCAAGGTCCTGTTCGCATTGCACCCAACTTGTAATACCAGCGTGCGCTGGTATTACTAAGGGGAGTGCAAATATCAATTTAGCAAAAGCTATATTTTGCTCTCCACTTGTAATTTAGCCCAAAATCTTTAAATCATGGAGCAAAATCCATAGGACCTCCCTGTGAAGTATACTTGGCAGTAGGACAAACATTTCTAGAGGGAAAAGGGGGAACAGACTGACTGGAGTGCATTACATAACCCACACAGGTATTGGAGAGTTGAGCAGGAGGAGAAAACATAATTTATGCTTACCAGATAAATTCATTTCCTTCCTTGCAGGGAGAGTCCACAACTTCATTCCTTACTGTTGGGAAATACAACACCTGGCCAGCAGGAGGAGGCAGACACCCCAGCCAAAGGCTTAAATATCCCTCCCACTTCCCCTATCCCCCAGTCATTCTGCTGAGGGAACAAGGAAAAGTAGGAGAAATATCAGGTTATAAAGGTGCCAGAAGAATAGGACACAAAGAAGGAACAAC
>CAJPDP010238070.1:0-13606 GCA_905336975.1 Bombina variegata variegata | reverse complement strand
TAGAGCATGACATTTTAAACAACTTTCTAATTTACTCCTATTATCAAATTTTATTTATTCTATTGGTATCTTTATTTGAAATGCAAGAATGTAAGTTTAGATGCCGGCCCATTTTTTGTGAACAACCTGGGTTATTCTTGCTGATTGGTGGATAAATTCATCCACCAATAAAAAAGTGCTGTCCAGAGTTCTGAAAGAAAAAAAAAGCTTAGATGCCTTCTTTTTAAATAAAGATAGAAAGAGAACAAAGAAAAATTGATAATAAGAGTAAATTACAAAGTTTCCTAAAATTGCATGCTCTATCTGACTCACAAAAGAAAAAATTTGGGTTCGGTGTCCCTTTAAGGTGAATTAGGTATCCCTAATATCACATTATACAGACAAGCCATCTTTCTGCAAGGAATAGTTGACTGGCATATTCACTATAATCATAAAAGATGGGTACAGCTTGAGCACTTAATCTCAGGGTATTTGGGTAGACTGTGTTGGAGTGTAGAGAAACCGAAACACAAAATAACACATAGCACCCCACTGACAGTAGAAACCTACGCTACATGGGAACACATCCTGTCCACAAACACTTATTTCTTCTAAACCATCCCCTCTCACTTCACTCATAGAAAACGGTCAATTTACAGTAGGACACAACGCCCTATTAAACATAGCGGACACAAACACCAGAGACCTCTCCATTTACATGATAACGTCACGAGAAAAGATGCTATCTCAGAATGACTTATTGGAAAAAGGATATACCTATTTTCATAATTGGTTTAATTACCATAGAGTAAATCGATACATCTTACAGCATGAACAAAATAGAAACATGGTCAGACCACTAACAAACTTTGAATCCCTATGTACTCGTACCCCTCCGATCTCTCACACTCTCTCATTGATATACAAAATACTCACCACTAACCCTCCCAGATATATTCCACCATATCTTGAGAACTGTGAAGATGACCTGGGAAGAATTATCCTACCTCAAACGAGCACAACAATTTTCCAAAACATCACAAAAATGTCAGTTTCACTTTCAGTAGTTGAAATAAACTTAAAAATCCTACACCAATGGTATTTTACCCCCAAGAAAATCCACCGCCTATTCCACCACAGGTCAGATCAGTGCTGGAGATGCGGCCATAAAGGCAGCAGCATGGCTCATATGTGGTAGTGGTGCAACACAATACAAACTTTTTGGAGACTAATCATAGCAGAAATCAAGTCAATTCTGGAGACTCAATTTCCTTTAGATCCATTGGTGTGGTTATTGTGCAGTCCCCCCAAAATTAAACATAAACCTTACAAAAAAACTATTTTGTGTGATGTCGAATAGCATAACACTTTTAATAGCGAAAAACTGGAAGAGCAAAATGGCCCTAACATTGGCAATGTGTTCTGTTAGGGTGTCGGAGTTCCTAGAATTGGAGGAATACTATTATTTGAAAAATGATTAAATGGACATGTACGCGGAAATACCTGCTACATGGGAATGGAATACTACCTTAAACATAACACTCATAACCAAGATGTCCCGACACACCAGACTTAAAAAGTATACAGTACCTATTCAAGGGGTAATATCAGGCAACGGGTAATTATAGCTCTTAGTACTATGAGTGTACTACATGTGAATTTCTAAAACATGTTTTTTTGTTTTTTTTGTTTTTTAAAGAGCTTTATTGAACGTTGTGACCAAAATACTACAAAAAGAGTAAGAATTGTACAGGAATACAATCATAAACTTCCATATTACTAAAATGGTCTATAACTCTGACTGAGTAATACAAGATAACATGAAGCTCTGAAATGTTAAACAGATAATTATAAGAAAATATAACAATTTAATTTCACTAAATAGTAGGATGAACTAATGATGTTCGCTGATGTTGGGAAGTAGGGAGGAATGGGAAAAGGAGGGGGGAGGGGTCAGGGAATGGTACTGTTACCAACGTTAGTCTGTAGTGTTGGTCGAGGCTAAAACTCCATCCCTGGCTAGAGGTCAGGGGTCAATGTATTGGGTTTCCACTCAGTATCAAATCTCTCCTTCCAGTCTGCCCAGAAGAGTTCAAACAAGTCTGAGTTATTGAGTTTATAAAAGGTGTCTTTCTCCATGGTGTAGATGTACGCCATGGTGTTGCAAACTGCTGGCCAACCCGGAGGGGACTCCTTCCATGTGCATGCTATAGCGTGTTTAATAGTCGTAAATAGGTATATACAAATATATGAGAGGTGTTTGGGTAGAGTGTGAACTCCTATATGTAATAAGGCTATGGACGGTAATTTAGGGAGAGGGATACCCAAATTGGATAGGACTGAGAAGCATCGCCGCCATAAAGGCTTAATTACAGGGCATTCCCACCAGATATGCAGCGCGTTACCTCTAAGACCACGACACCTACAACACTCAGGGATACGCTCGGGAAAATTTTTGCCAATCTAGTGGGGACGTAATACCAATGGGATAAAAGCTTGTAGTAATTTTCGCATAACGTAGTGCAGTGTATGGCTTTCTGAGTAAGAGAGAAGGCGCGCACCCATATTTGAGGGGGGAATTTGTGTTGTCAATAATGACTCCCAGCGCCCCAAATGGGCTGGGACTTCAGGGTATTGGGTATCACCGAGTAAAGAATAATGAAGGGACAGAGGCCTGTGTAGTCTGGCACCCTGATCCCAAATAGTCTCCCAGAGAGTCAGTGGTCAGGCAAGGTTCGGTCTAAATCCCCAGCTATTTAGGTAACTCTTTATTCTGTAAAATTCGAAGGACAAATAAGGTGGGATCGGGGAATTAATACTAATTTGTGAGAGTTGCTTAAAGGAGTCCTGAGGGGCTGAGGACCAAAGGTCCGAAACCAGGTTAATTCCCAGTTGTGTCCATTTATTAGAGTGAGAGTCCTGTAATCCCAAGGCCCATCATAGAGGTGATAGGGGAAGGATGCAGGGCTATATGTGGGCGATGCCTAATCTTATCCCAGAAATCTAGACTTTCGCGGATAACTGGGTTGATCAAGTCCAGTTCTCTGTGGCAGTGTGGCGGGATCCAGACTAGGTCTCGTAAATGAACAAAATGGGGAAGGAAGCTTGCTCAATAGATCTCCATTTGGAGACACAAGGGTAAGCATTGCCGCCTCGTAATACCGAAGTACTGACGGTGAAGCTAAGCCTCCAGAAATTTTAGGCAGTTGGAGTATTCTATGTGCCACTCTAGGGGGTTTGTCCTGCCAGATATATTTTGTGAACCCGCTCTGGAATTGTAAAAAGATATGTTTAGGGATCCTGATAGGAAGGCATCTGAACAAATAGGTGAGCCTTGGGAGGAAATACATTTTCAATGCCGCTATCCTGCCAAGCCAAGAGACATGAGCCAAGTTCCAGTCATTCTTTAGGGAATGAAGTGAAGAAAGAAGAGGGAGATAATTGTCCTTGAGTATCTGGGGGAGACAGCTAGACAGTCAATCTCCCAGGTGCAGAACAGAATTCTCCATCCAGGTGAAACTAAAGCCCCTTTTTAAAGATGCCAATTGTTCACCCGCGAAGCCCTGTGTGTACACCTCTGTTTTTGAGAGATTAAGCTTATAATAGGAGTGGTTACTGAAAGAAGCTAAAATCTCCAAAAGTTTGGGGATGGTCTGCTTGGGTTCAGACGAAAAAAGTGTGACGTCGTCCGCGAATAATGCAATTTTGTGTGCCAAACAGAGTGACACCTTGAATTTGAGGGTCCACCCTTATTTGTTCCGCCAGAGGCTCAATTGCCAACACAAACAGTAGCGGCGACAATGGGCAGCCCTGTCTAGTACCGTTAGTTATGGGGAAGGGAGAGGAGTGGAAGCCCAAACCACTTACAGAAGCAGTGGGAGTTGAATAAAGGGCTTTGATCGCATTTACAATGTCGCAAGGAAAACGGAAATGTTCGAGGACCTCCCATAGATACTGCCACCTAACTTGGTCAAACGCCTTCTCAGCATCGAGGGAGATGACTGAGAGTGGCTTATTAAGCTGGGAGGAGAGGGTAAGGATGTTGAGTAACCTCCTGGTGTTGTCTGGGCCCTCTCTTTGGGGAACAAATCCCACCTGGTCCGGGTTGATGAGAGATGGCAGTAGGTTCACGAGCCGGTTAGCTAAGATCTTAGAATAAAACTTTATATCCGTATTAATGAAGGAGATCAGCCTATAACTGGCGCAGAGAGAGGGGTCCTTGTTTGGCTTCAAAATGGTAACTATGGTGGCTTCAAGGAATTCTTTCTGGAAGCAGCCTTCCTCTCTAGCTAGATTATAGAGCTTAAGTAATAAGGGAGAGAGCTCCTTAATAAAAACTTTGTAAAAATGGGCTGGGAAGCCATCTGGACCTGGCGACTTAAAAGACTTTGTGTTTCTGATGACCATCTGTATTTCCGAAAGTGAAAAGGGGGAGCATAAGAAGTCTCGCTGCTCAGTGTTAAGTGTGGGGAGTGACAATGCGTCTAAGTAGGCTTGTATGCCGTCTCGGGGGGATTGACCGGGGTGCTTCAGATGTTGCAATATTGTATAATTTAGAATAATAGTCACCAAATGCCCCACCAATTTGTGACGGAATCTGGAGGAGGGAGTCTGGAGTTCGTATGGAGTGAATGCGTGAGGTCCCCGCCCTGTTCCTTATTTTATTGGCCAGCAAGGTATCAGCTTTGTTACTCTTGTAGTAGAACATTTGTTTTAACTTGGTGAGATTGAGTTGTGTTCTGCGAAGCTCCAGTTGTGAGATGTAATTCCTGACTGTGATGATTTGGTGTCTGATAGCAGTGTCAATAGTATGTCTATTTTGGGCTTATAATTTTCTCAGTTTAATATGGGCTCCTGAGAGGGTAAGGCCAGCTTGTCTTCTAAGGTGCGCCTGCTTGGTAATCAGGAGTCCCCTAATGATATCTTTGGCGGCACCCCACAAGGTATCATCCCGGACCGTCGCGTTATCATTGGTTTGTATGTAGTGTATAATGTCCCTGCAGAGCTCCTCTCTAAAAGGCACATCTCCTAGGATGTGGTGTAATAGGCTCAGGCAGTTCTAGGACGTGGGGTATTTGAAGAGTGGATATCAGCTTGTACGAGGTCATGGTCAGACCAGGCACATAGGGATATTTTGGACTGCTTAACTAGGTCTAGAGAATCTGCTGTTGAGAAT
Source organism: Bombina variegata variegata (assembly GCA_905336975.1). Lineage (NCBI taxonomy): Eukaryota > Metazoa > Chordata > Amphibia > Anura > Bombinatoridae > Bombina > Bombina variegata. Next base: position 8,451 of record CAJPDP010238070.1, on the reverse strand, counting down.
ATGTAATCTATCCTAGAGTACAGTCTGTGTGGGTGTGAGTAATGTGTATAGTCGTGATCTTTTGGGTGGAGGGCTCTCCAGATATGATAGAGGCCGGAGCAGGACATTAAATGACGGAATTTACAAGCTAAGTGTTCAGCTGGGGAAGGCGCTTTTGACTTAGTGGAAGTTTTCCTGTCAATTCTATGATCCCAGACCATGTTAAAGTCTCCAGCTAGAAGAACTCTGCCCTGTTGAACTTGTGATAGAACATGAAGAATGTGCTTAAGGCATCTTGGTTGGTTGGTGTTCAGGAGATATAAGGAGGCCAGTTTGTAGACCACGTGATTTATTTTGGGGGTCTTTAATGACCTGTATTATTTCAACAGCAAGTTGTTTATGTAATAAAATCGCCACCCCTCTCGCCTTTTTAGCAAAGGGGGCCGATTCAATGTGGGTATATATATTGGAGGTAAGTTTAAGGGGTTCCTTGACTAGCCAGTGCGTTTCTTGAAGGAAAACCACATCTGGGTTGTGATGCTTCAAGGATCTAATTAGTAGACTACGTTTGTGTGGGGAGTTGAGACCTCTAACGTTATGGGTCAGGAATCGAATAGAGGACATGTCAAGTATGGGAAAAGAGAGGGGAAGGCTAGGGAAATGGGGTAGGTAATGGAGTGGGGTTAGGTAGGGGCTTTTAGGGGTAGTGTGAATGAGCAGAACGGACACTCAGAAAGTGTCCAAGGATGTGGTGGAAAAAGTCCACCTCAAGGAGCCCTAGCGTGGGCTTCTAAATGGGGGGAGACCGTTTTGGTACAGAACAAGGTATATAGAGCTGAGAACATCAGCCCTGCTCTGAAACAATCAGAAATTCAACCATAACTGAACATCAATAAACCATAACTGAATCAAAACAACATTTCAAGTGTAAACATTATTGATAGTAGATTTTTAAACTAGTGCAGTTATAGCAGGCTAAGAGTCTAAGTAATCAGAAGGAAGCCACCCCAGAAAGTCAACCAGTATCTGGGGGTGGATGAGTCTTAGACCGTTTCACTCTTTGGTCTTTTGCCGACAATTCTGGTGCGGAAGCTCGTAGTTTAGGGTGAGGAGGATCTTGCTGTGGAGGGGGATCAGGCAGAAGACCCCAGCCCATCAGCAGAGAAAGGCCTTGAGCTATTGTTGCCGCCACATAGGTTTGATTGTCCTTCGTAATGATAAGTCTAGTGGGGTACCCCCATCTTTTTCTAATGTTGTTTTTATGTAAGGTGATAGTGATGGGTTGGAATAGCCGCCTTTGCTGGAGAGTGTAAGACGAAAGGTCAGGGAGGAGTTGTATATGTTTGAACCTCTCACTGAGGGGTGGCTTCTTGAAGGCTGCTTGGATCAATCTATCTTTGTACAGGAAGCTGTGGAAGCAGACTATTACATCTCGAGGCATGTCTGGGGCCACTGACCTGAAGCGAAGGGCCCTTTGAGCTTGTTCCATTGTGTTGGTTAGGCCTTCCAGGGTGCCTATTAGGTCGCGGAACAGATCTAGCAGGAACTCTTGTAGGTCTGCTGGAGAGATAGACTCTGGGATACCCATAAATCTGATGTTGTTGAGCCTGGACCTGTTCTCGACATCCGCCAGCTTGAGTTCTAGTTGAGAGATTTGGTCATCTAAGTTTTCAGAGTATGAAAGAAGGTTAGATTGATCCACCATAATATCATCCTGGTTACGCTCCAGTGCATCCACTCTCTCGCCGATCTCCTTTTTAAGTACAGCAGAGCTGCGTTGTATCTCCTGCGTTATATATCTGGTCTGCGAGGCCAGAATTTTTTTCAGCCGGATTCAGTGATAAAATGTTGGGAAGTAGATGCTGTGTGGATGCTGGATTGGGATTCCTCATCTTGTGAATAAGGATCACTTACATCTCTCTGGGATTCCATGTTTGGGCCTTTGGCTGGTTGTATAAAGTGATCGTAGACTGTCTTTTTAGATTTTGATGTTGACTTGGGGTGCTTCCTGACTGAATGTGGCATGTTGAGAAAATCTGGCCACTAGTAAAAACAATATTTAAAAAAAAACAAAAAACCTTCAGCTCTTTTGAAACCTGTGAGGGATGCACCTCTGCAAAGAAAGAAGGTTAGTACTACATATGCATATAATGAGCGTTACACAAGTACCTTTAGAGAGGGACTGAGTGTCATCCCATGACAGACACTTTCACATATTAAGTGCACATTATGAAGTTACTCTCTAGGCTGGGCACTAAGCCCAAACTAAGCCTGTTTAAGTGGTGAAGTTACGGAGGTAGATCTCAGGCGTGCACCCTCTCCTCAGGGCACATGGGGTTCTTCCTCAAACGAGGGGGGAAAAGGAGAGGGGGAATGACCCACCTAGACAAGCTAGGCAGGAGCAGGAGAGAAGAGGGGACAGCCTCAAGCAAATTATCCCTAATGGGGTAGGGGGCCCTACTAGTAACCCGTAAGGACACTTCTATTTTCACCTCCGGTTCGCAGGGGGTAAGTTAAAGCTATTACTTTCGTTGAGACACAGATCAACTTCTCCAACTCGGGAGGGGGGGGGGCACTTTGGGCAGCTTGCCTGGAATAGCCGGGCAGGGGTGGGGGGCTGTCTGCGTAAGGCATGACAATTGATTAAGAAAAGTGTCACTGCTGTGGTCTCGCCAGATATGTCAGTTGGCCCCCTCCTGGCTCAGGGAATGGGGATATGACCCGAAGGAAGGTGACCAGCACAGACAAACTGAGCCGGAAAGGGGGAGACCAGAGGGGATTCAACTCTAATCTTAGAGCCCAATTTAGCAGTAAAGGTGGGCTAAATGGTACGTGGCCCTGCGATGTGCAATGAAAACTAGATCCCTGTAAATAAAAATAAGGTAATTATAAACAAACAAGTAAATAACACTACACTTTGGAATTTCCAAAGACACATAAGCTGGCGCAGCAGCCTCTTAGGAAGTAAAAAATTGTGTGAGTTAGTCCAAGACAGGGGGTCCACAAACCAAGTGCCCTGGAAGGAAAGTAGATCCGACGACTTGAGCACTCTATCTTCCTCTATCCAGTTAACCCAGAAATGAAACATTAGCCGTAGTGACCCCACTCCTGGAGTGCCGTAGCCGAAGGCAGCGCAACCTAACTGCCGTATAGCAAATGTAAGTGAGAAAGAAATGGCAGGCACTACACACAATAGTAGTATGCAAATAAAAGTCCACAGTTTATTCGAAGAATATACGGTAAATACCAATCCAAGTAAAAAGTGGAACAATCCATCAATAGAACTCACAGTTAGAGGTGGTGTGGACTGAGGCGTGTGTCTGACGTGTTTCACGCCCCCTACAAGTGCTTACTCATAGACCATAAACCAAGTGCCCTCCCGACTATCCCAGCAGGTGTTATCAAAGGAAAAAAAAAAGGCCTGGATTTGAAAGACAACGGCTTCCCAAAAAGTCTCCTAATTGGGGGCAGAAATTTATTGAGGCCTTAGTAGGTAATTATCAGGGAGGCAGTGAGATGTAAAAGTTCTGATCAGGTGTAAGCCTAAGGCCTCTATTATATGTCCCTTGGTGAGGTGATGGATTTGACTCCGAAACTAATATAGGTCAGGGCCAGTAATAATGCTGCTGATAGAGTTGGCTTGTGTCACAGGGTTAGCTGGCAGGTCTCTCCACACGGAGGGGTAGAAAGGTCCGGTGGGGCTGTCTGCCACAGCTGATGCTGAGGTAGGAATCAGGGGCAGGCCCAATATGGCGGCCGTTCGCGCCCCTCACCAAACTTCTGTACAGAAAGGTAGGAACTAGATAGGAGGTGGAAATAATGTTCCCAGTGGGGCACAAAGGTCTGCGGTTGAGGAGATGGATGACATTTCCTTAGGTACTATATGATACTTGATGTCTAGTCTGTATATATCAGAAGGTGAGACTCCCCTCTGGGTAAGAGAGATAGGGGATCAGGCTCCGGGTATGCTAGACACCCTGGGTATCACACCAGGTCGCTAAGGGCAGTGTAGCAAGTATGGTGATAAGTCTCAGACCCTAGAGTCGATTAAGCAGGTGGCTGTACTGCTGTCAAGGGCTGCTGGGCCTAAAAATGTGCAGGAGCTAATGCTAGTGGTGCTGTGTAAAAAGGTGAGAGAGTTATCTTACCCCTTTAATCCACGTGGCCAGCAGTGTCCACTGTCGTGACGGTCAGAAGGTTCCTCAAGTGTATAGAGCTGGATGAAAACTGTGCCCAGCAGCAGGTATGTTAGGAACAGTGAAGCCAAACTCTCTCTGGAGGGGTTAATCCGGCTTCTCAGTATCAGTTCATCAGCCGCAGTCCAGAAGCATGTAGGCCCAAGATGGCGGCCATTCGCGCCATTCCCAGCGCTCAGGGTTCTAGGCAGCTGCACTATTCGACAGCATCGAGAGCGTGGGCGATATGGAGCCTCATACTGCACCAGAGCAGTCCTCGATCCACCAGTCCGCTACTGAGCAGTTTGTCAACCGCCCCGGAGTGGATCCCCGACCCTCTGAGGCAAGAGTACTGAAGGTAGGCGAGTGTGGAGTAGTAGCGATAGGCAACAAGTCTCTGGGGCCGTGTGGAATGGCCTTATCCTAGTGCCGGCTAGCACTTACTGATCACGGGGGAAGATGCCACAAAGTCAGCTTCAATTTGCCTCCTCAGTCTCCGGAGCGGAGCCCCGACCCTCCGGAGACAGTGAGAACTCCCACAGTCGCCCTTAGGGCTGTTGCTTCAGACAGAGACGGATGATATAAGCTCTGTGCGATAAACTCCGTAAAGGTAGCCAAAAGTTTCCTGGATGCTTTCCACTATTAAAAATAGCACTTACACAGGCAAAATTTAAATTTTAATAGCTTAGGAACAGACAAGTTGTGATTCCCAGGAACACGTCTGCTCGATATGGCGGTTAACTCCGCCCCCCCTAAAACGTGTTTTATCAACAACGGCAACAGACAGTTTAACGACCAAGATATATTACTTATCCTTAAATGACTGATCAGCACTTCTCTCTCTTTCACTTTCCTTTCCGCTTACATTTCCTTTTCTTCCTCCCCCTCCCCCCCCCCATTTTTTCTTGTAAAATTAAGACTACATTTATGGTATAACAGAAAGAGGGGGGGGAGGTATTTCAATTTCAGACTGGAGGGAGCTGCGTCTCCCAGATTGTATTATGTAAATTTTCTTTTTTCATTCAATAAAGTCAGTTACAAAAAAAAAAAAAACTATTAACCACGCCCCTCTATTTGACAGATGCACATTGTTTTAAAACAACACATGTTTCACAGCACACAGAGGTTCAGGTTAGTCAGATTTACCCATTGTTTATACTCAAGGGCTGGAGGCCTGGAATTTTTGGCATCTTTCTATCTCCAGCCCTAAAACATAAACATAAGTATTGAGGAAGCCTGCATGGAGTCTATTATGCATTTTGTGTATATTTTTTACACATTTTTTACACATTCTTCTTTTTTATATGGAGCCAAAGGTTCTCCATTACTCTTTCATTAGAGTAATTGGGGGTTTTGAACTTCTTGGAACTCAATGTGCACATGGCGGGGTTCACACCTCTAGCCCTGATCCAGGTAATTGGCTTCAAGATAAAACTGCAAAACAATGGAGAGTTCTTCTCAAGAAACAAGTCCTGATTGGCTGCACCATAAAAGGCAAGTGGTGGATGGAGTTTGGTTATTAGAAAACAATTGCAGCAAACCAGAGTTTGGATTACAAAACTTTAGAAAGATTTGCCAGCTGATTTATTTTCAAATCCCCCCAAAGACCAATGGTGAATTTACAAGAAAATCATTAGATAAGTTATTTTTCTAAAGGATTAGAAGCAACCCAAAAGTGTTAAAGTATTCCAGAGCAGTTTACTGCACCACTGCAGAAGAAAATGTAATTACAAAGTGTTTACTGTACAGAGACTTCCCTTTATGGAACAGGCATTCTTCACCTCAAGTGACCTACTCTAAGCTTCATCGAGTTCATTTGCTTGCAGTGGTGATTAGTGAACTCTGTTTTCCTCACATTTTCACAACTGTTGCTAACCACTTTAAATAAGAGGCCTATGTAGGGCTAGATTTGAAGTGGAGTGCTAATTTATAACGCGTCCGTAAATGGAAGCAATAATTTGTCTGGCCACATTGAGTAAAGTTTGACAGATGGCTCCTCTGATTTTACATTTTATTTCTCCCAGCAGGTTAAAAAGACAGATTTGTGAGTACATTTTTTAATCACTAGAGAAAATGTGGTTAATCTCATCTAAGATCATTCTCCAGCATCCAGCACCCAAAAACATATATTTTATTCTGTGTGGTATCAAGTACCATCTGAATAGTATCTTGATGTTTGTCTTGAGCGAGTGCGCTGAATGTGCTATACTCTGATAAATATCTTTCTACTGCTGTAGTCTAAATTGAGCCCAAGTTCTTTTTCCCAGGCTGATACAAATTTTAGAGGATTAGGGAAAGTAGCAGTGAGTAATATTTCATTCCTTTACATGGGTATTGGTTTAGACAAATCTGCTCAAAAGTTGTAGGGGGCAAGTTGTGTCTGGCCTTACGTGTGTTAATGAAGTGATTTCAGATTTCCTTGTTCTAAGTGTTTGCTTCTGTTATTGATATAAAAAGTATGTCTACTAAAATATAGACCATGTTCAGGAAAACTATGAAGACCCTTTAGGAATTCAGGATTTGCTAAGATAGGCGTTAAAGGGGAGTAGGGTATGAAGATGCCTTGAATATCATTGAAAATAAATGGCCAATCTTTGAAAGTCTCTAAGACTGCTGACAATTCACTTTTGCGTATCAAGTCTATGATTTTAGGTGTCCAACATGCTCCCCCGAGCTGGGGGCGACCAGGTATTTCATGTTCAATTTGTAACCAGCTTTTATGGCCCAATGAAGCGTGTGCATACCACTCTACAACTTGTTGCAAGAATATTATTCTTTTGTATGGCAAAAAGGTGCATCCAATCCACCCAGGGCATACATTGGGTTTTTAACTATGCTCAGTTAATTACATTTAAAAATTCAATTAAACTCATAACAACACTATCTAATAAAAATTATTAAAATAAAAAAATATTGCACAAAAAAGTTATAAAAAAGGCAGGTAGAGGCTTTAACATAGAGATACATACATATACAAGCCTAAATATGTATATGTTTGTATGTATATATACGTTTTATGTGTGTACATATAAACACATAAATACATATGCACATACATATATTCATATATATATATCAGTGGATTGGAACCCTTTGCAGTTATTCATATTTAATAAAGTGTTATACTGTATATTTACTGTAAATATTTCACATTCCTATGTTCTATACATAGCAGAATATGTTCTATGTATTTTTAAATTGATATTCCTTTATATATCTGTATAGATCTATACATGTATATAATTATCTATTTATAAAGGTATAGATATATAGTTTATCAAAATACCATAAGATATATGTAGAAATATTTATACATAGAACATATTCTGCTATGTAAAGAACATTGAAATATGAAATATTTACAGTAAATACACAGTATATAACTTTATTAAATATGAATATTGCATTAATATGTTTTTACATGTTTTCAGCTACTTAACTGCAAAGGGCTCCAATGCAGTTATAGGGTGTTAGGTTTTTTCCACTTTTTTTGCTCTATTGACTTCTATGGGAGAATACATTAACGTGATAGCGATATTCAAAGTTTGGCTTTTTGGATGTCTCGGGTTAGCGTGTTAGCAAAAATATTTTACTTTCAACTTGAAATACAAGCGCAACCCAACGTGTGCAAAAACCTTACGTCTAGCGGTGTCAGCACGCTCGTGTGAGCATTAAATACCACTCCACTTGTAATCTGGCCCTTTATGGGCCCCCATGTTTAAATCTTTAACCATCTGTTTATTCTATCAACATTTGCAGTTGATAGAGTTATGTTTTTTTTTCTTTCACTGGATTAGTCCTTGCTCACCTATTTTCAAAAATTATAATATCCTCAATGATTGTATCTGTATCACGAACCGTGCCCCAGACAGGACTATTCATTTGACACCTTTACGGTCCCAAATGTCCTAAACAAGAGCCAAAAACATGTCTGCAGGAGGGAAAATAAAACCTTCTTTCTATTTTAGTTTGTTTCTATTATGCTAATATGCTACTAGTATCATAATCTGATGACATACTGTTTATTACTCAATGGTTTTTAATCTCTATTCAAACAATAGATAAGGGTGAAGCTATACAGTTAACCTCTTAAAACGGCTAGATTACGAGTCTTGCATTATGAGTAAAAAAGCAGCGTTAAGCCTCATAACGATGCTTTTTTACTACCGCTGGTATTACAAGTCTTGCAGGTATAGCTGTACCGCAAACTTTTTTGGCCGTCACGCAATGTTACTACCGCACCTTTCAAAAAGTCCTTTTTCAATGGGACTCCTATAGCGCTGGTATTATGAGTTTG
>CAJPDP010238035.1:0-10085 GCA_905336975.1 Bombina variegata variegata | reverse complement strand
CCTCTGGGCTGGCCCCTCACCTAGGTGCCTGTGCTGGCCCCTCACCTAGGTGCCTGTGCTGGCCCCTCACCTAGGTGCCTGTGCTGGCCCCTCACCTAGGTGCCTGTGCTGGCCTCTCACCTAGGTGCCTGTGTCTGCTGGCTGCTCTCGTCGCACAGTAATAAGCCAGATCTTGATTATACTCCGCAGTTTCTTGTTTCTATTCCTATAGTGCTGATCCATCTCATTGCTTGTGGTTTACATGACACAATTCCTGCCAGATTCACACTCACAAGGCTGATGATCTCCTTTCTTACATCCACACTCTCACCTTTTTGTGCAGCCTCAGCAATTTCTCCCAGTGCATAGCTATCCTCTCCGGTCTCACACTCCTCCTCTGTGCTCATACTCACACTTACAGCTTCTCCTCCTATCCGTAGGGTCTCACTGCTCTCTCCCAAAAGCCGGCTATCCTCTCCCAGCTCCTGCATGCCGGAGCTCGCAGCTGTTAGAGTTACAGTCAGAGGTGTCTCACCACCTGAAACTGTCAATCAAAGGATGAGCTCCTGACTCCTCCCCAGGGGTGGAGCAAGGTTTTCAACTTGTAAACTTAACCCCTTATGTGTCACAGAACATCTGATATTTGTACAGCTCACAAAGAGAAGTAAATCCTGAACACAACCTTTTACTTTCATAGAATACTTTACAAGGCATTGTACAGCTACATAATCTATCTTGTTAGCTCAAATGCACAGGAGACTCAAATCCTATGGATTATGGTTTAAATACATGATGCCAAAATCCTTGGACTTGCATTGTGTATTGCACTTGTATTGACTGGTTCTTCATTAATGTATTAAACTATTTGTACAGTTTATTTATAGCACACATCTGTTTATAGCTAATGCACACATATATAGTGCAATTCATAGTGCATGTATGCTTGTTTCTTAAAGCAGATGTATAGCTCTTTTTAGGGAATGGTCATGTCCAGCTAACCCTCAAGGGCCACAATATGCCCCATCCAATGAATTTAATTGTTCTTTCACTACCCCAAATAGTATAATGTTTACATCCGAACAATGAGGCTATATTGAAGAGCTCTACTGTCACTATATGCCATCCTAGGCTGTTTATATGCAGCAATTGATTAGGCAAATATATATTGAAGCATTTGACTATAATTCCACTATGCTCCACTACCTCTCATTTGCAACACACACACATCTTTTGATCTCTGCAACTTTCTTTGCCTCTCTGGGAGGATCTAGGACAGGTGTGGGGATTCGTTTTGAAAGTATGTGCCCAAATTGATTATAACCTTCTAAAAAATCATTTCCAATGCCCATGATAGTTTATTTTTATAGTTTAAAAGGGACCCCCCCCCCCTAATCTAGGGTATGTTTATGGGTCTGTGCAAATAAGCTTGTTTATGGTAGCTATATATAGAATGAATGGCTGTATAAGGTGGATACATGTATGGCTGCCGAGGTGTAAAGCAACTATATGTCTGTCTCTGACTATAGCACACATATACCCATCTCATTTATATCTATTGCAGACACTGCATTTCCTAAGGGCATGTACTGAGCCCTCTACAGAGGGTATACCAGTAAGTCGCATTTGTGGGGGTTTTAAATCTAAACTCGTGTTTCCAAATATCCAGCTTTTACTGAGGCATTAGTTTGTAGACCCCAGAGTAGTGGGGGCATAATCCCCTTATGTAAGGAGCAGGAACGACTTGGCACGCAATTAGGATTTATAACAAGGCTCTGGTTCCCTTGCGGCTGAAGTGGGTCAGAGTTTAGCTTCTGATGAAGCCTTTCTGTGGCTCATTATAGTTCGGTTTCTGTAAGGAATTCCTGTGTTACTGCCAGGCATGGCTAAGGCTGTGCTGTATAACTGCCCCTCTATTAAAGCCACGGTTTGGAACAGTATCATCCCAGAGCTTTCATCAGAACTCTGTTCATTACTTTATCTGGGGATGATTTTTGGGTGAGCGCTCTCATTTTACAGCTCCCTCTCTGTGCAAGTTGGTCATTGTAAATAACTCCTGGCTTACTTCCTATTACACAGTGTTTCTGGAATTCAGTGACCAGTTCTCAGCCTTTTTTACAGCTTTGCAGAGATATTGTGTGACTCGTGTGAAAGCAACACAGAAGTAAAAATGAAACATAAAGTATTCATAGTATGCAAACTAAACTAGGTATATTTTGTTGAAACTGAGTCTTTCACTTAGAGCATACTGAGATAGGCTGTGGAGCGGGCACGTCTTGATCACTATATGGTAGCAGTGTTTGAAACCATGTTAGCAACAATGTTATACATATAGTATTCAAGTCATATTACTGTACAACATATTTATGGCAGTTTAATTTTCACTTCCATTTCCCTATAATGAGGAGACCAAAAATTCTCAGCAAGCTCTATGATAAGGAAAGGAAAAGGAACCGTCTTGTCAGTTTAGAGCAGCTGGTACCTCTAATGTTTGAGGTACACGGAACCCCTGGAACTACCACTGGGAAGCATTAATACCATGTTCACTGTTCCCATGGCAAGTTAAAGGGACAGGAAACCCCAAAATGTTATTCGGGAGAACATAAAATTTTAAACAACTTTGCATTTTACTTCTATTATAAACTTCATTCTCTTGTTACCCTTTGCTGAAGGAGCAGCATTGCACTACTGGCAGCAAGATGAACACATTTAGCCAGCCAATCAGCAGCTAGCTCTCACTAGTGTAGGATATGTGTGTATTCTTTTTCAACAATGGATCCCTTTAAAGAGACATGAAAGACAACATTTTTCTTTCATCATTCAGATAGAACATTCATTTGTAAACAACGTTCCAATTTACTTCTATGATCAATTTTGCTTCATTCCCTTGGTATCCTTTCTTGAAGAAGCAACAATGCACTACTGGGAACTACTGGTTGGCAAGCCAATCACAAGAGGCGTATATGTGCAGCTACCAATCAGCAGCTAGCTTCCAACTACTGAGCCTACCTAGGTATAGTTTTCAACAAAGGATAGCAAGAGAACAAAGCAAATTCGATTTAATAATACATTCAAAAGCTGTTTAAAATGGTATGCTCTGTCTGACTCACAAAAGAAAAAAAAATGTGGGTTTAATGTCCCTTTAATATCAAATCTAGGAGCTAGGTAAATACTGAAGAATCAGTCGCTAACTTTTTAGGTTATCATATGCAGAATACAATTCTAGGACCTGGTGACAGAACCACAGAATAAATATAAAGGCAAACAAGCCCAAACAAGTAGGGAGAATACACATCAGACTCAAAACCACATAATGGGCAATTTGTTTGTGACAATACTAACACTAATAAAGCTACAATCACATTGGCCCCAGGCTTTCTGAAGGGGGTGCAGAGTCTCAGTAGATAAAGTCACAGGAGGTTGTTTAGAGATGACTGTGTTATATGAAACTAGTGACATCATCAAGCGGTGAGACACCATGAGAATGACAGACAGCTCACTGGAAAGGCATGAAAACAACTGTGATAAGGAGGGACAGCATGCCACAGCATGAGACAGGAAATGATTGTACAAACCATAAATAAACACAACAGGTACAAGTACCAGATAAACAGACAGGTACTGAAAACCCAGCGCACACACTGAATAGAAATCTAGTCATCAAATACACAGAGCTAAGCAACAACCAGTACCAGGTGCCAAACATATAGAAACTGGCTATTTAAAGGGACAGTTCACCCAAAAATGTTCTCCCCTTTAAATTGTTCCAAATGATCCATTTTACCTGCTGAAGTGTATTAAATTGTTTACAAGTAGCTCCTTTACTGCTATTTTAGTATTTGAGATAGCCAATTTAGCTTGTGGTATCCGCACCTATATTGAAAGTTTCTATACTGGAGTTTAGGCTATTGAATAGCCTACGTAAACACAGCCAGCAGAAGAAATTACAATCCCAGTGGGGTGCAGGATAGTTAAGTAATAAAATGATAATTTCCATGTTCTCTCTAAGTATTGAACTTTGGTTTACAGATATCAGATAAGGAAGAAAGTATGGGTCCACAAAGTGATAACATAATGAGATCTGATATTACCTGAAACTCAACCACAAAACCAGCTACTTCATATACACAAATAAACCTGAAAATGCAATTTCTCATACATTTTATACACTGCAGCTGGTATAACAAGAAAATACATTAATATAAAACAACTTTACAGTGTACTGTCCCTTTAAGGTCTGTTCTCCAGATCACACCACGGATCAGCAAAATCACACTATAAAACGCAACTATGTGCAAGTGTCATCCTTTGTGATCAGGTTGCAAAATATTTAACAAGTTTACATCTGTCAAATCAAACATCTATTGTTATTACAGATTTTACAAAAGCATTAAACTTAAATAGAAACAACATATACTTTTAAAATACAAAATAGTCTTGCAACATCTTAATCTGAAAAATAATGAACAGCTTTCCACTAAGAGTTACAATTAAAAGAGAGATGAATCAATTTATAGATTATAGCAGATTTCTTTTTTTTAGTGGTACTTTCTGGTTAGAAATTGACGGGTCTGTAATACACAGGAGCATGCACAAGGACAGCGTTGTCGCCAGGCATAGAGAGACAGATACAAGTACAAATAACAGGTGCCTGCCTAATACACAGGTACAGGAGACCAATGCACATGGACAGGTAACAAACAAACTGGAACAGACTCTTAACAAGTTTATTGGGACAGTCCCCTTAGTAGCAAGGACAGGAAATTTAAGGGACATGGTCAAAGTCAAATCGAAAGTCTCTGGATTTCAAACAGAATTCAACAGTAATAATAAAAAAAATTGTAAAGTACATTAACAAAGTTACCTATTTTTATCAGTATCATTTTTTTATACATTGTTGCAAACACTGCCGCTACAGAATATTACTAAAGACACGTGCACGCTCCTGAGCCAAACTCATGAAAGGAGCTATGTTTCAAGAAACATCTTACTTATGCACAGGAGTATGATCCTTATATGCAAGACACAGGGAGAGGTACATAATATCCAGAGGACAAGTGACTATTATAGAGAAGTCAGCTAATATACAGGGAAAGGAGTCAAGTGTGTATAATATACAGGAACAGATGCCCACCTAATGTACAGGGACAGGTGTAAAGTACACAGGGTGACTTATTCAACAGTTGCCTCATATCCAGACGGGAGATTAATGCCAAATGCCGGGGGTCAGACACCTAAGGAACAGGCACTAAATACCCAGGGACATTCGCCGAACACTCAGGGACAAGTAGCTCAGGAAAGTTGCCGAGTTACTAATGAACAGAATGCCAGAAGGCAGTGCCTACGTTGCTGTACAGTTACAAAGACAGGTGCAAATGCCCAATTGGATTAAGTATCCCTTTAAGGGGACATTATTATTTTTTTTATAAATATACATAGCATATGTTAGACACTACACTGAAAAACATTTGTGTTCAAAATAATGGTTCAAAAAATGTAAAAGGACATAAAATATTATATATTTTTATATATATTTATATATATTTTTATATTCAGGAAACACCCCTTGATTGGTGGTGTGAATTCCTTTGCTGTGGTGAATTAGGAAATTAGGAATGTAATATAGTAGATGAGATTAAACAAAGACAGAAGTCCAACGAGTTCAACTTAAACAGGTCGTACCTGATTTACAATAAAGACGTTGCCAATTGAACATACATTAAACAATTAGAAAGCCAACCCATTTAACAAAAGCAATCATATCCCTGAATTCTCTTTTAGCCAGAAATGTATTTTAAGTAATTTTAAATGTATCTAAGGTATAGGCATTCACTGCCTCCTTAGGCAAAGTGTTACACGATTTTATTGCTCTTACAGTGAAAATAAAATAAATAAAATATTTACGTTGCTGGAGATTAAATCTCCTGTCCTCTAGCCCTAAATTGTGACCTCTTGTTACAAACAACTGCCTTGGAATCAAGAAAGGCTGTAAGCCGAAACGCGTAGAAACCGGATATACCCACACGCTGATCACCAGGAGAGCGGAGAAGCAGACAACCTGGGAAACCGGAGGCTATATATGGAGCACTCCACCAGGGAACTTGAAAACCGCATTGGTGGGTCACGAAGATAGCAGAGAAGCAATAATCTGATGAACGGAGACCATACAGGTACACTCCACCGGGATAACCAAGAAACCGGAGACGCTTCCGGCACACCATCAAGCTAACCATCCATTGGAATCACAGTGCACTGGAAAGGAAAACCGGCAACAGTAAAAATACGGAACTACACTTTCCGCAACAACTAAGGTAAACTTTGGGCCAAAAGGCTGAAGATCCATACATTCACGTAAGTCAACATACTTGTCTGTTTTGAATAATCCTATATCTAACATTAAACGCTACTTACAGCAAATTACATCACCATCATATTTGATGCCATCAGCTAATATCTGAAGTATTTAAGACTATATATATGCCAAGTTTAACCAGCAATACGTCCAACAACGATACTCAAAATATATTTGTGGTCCTTCTCTGAACTATTTCTAATTCAGCCATAACCCTTTTTAAAGTTGGTACCCAGAACTTCACTCCATACTCAAGGTGAGGTCTCACCAGGGATTTAGAGAGAGACAGAATTATGCATTTTTCCCTTGCATGTAAGCCTCTTAATACTTGCTAGTAATCTTAGCCTTAGAAACTGCTGCCTTGCATTGCACACTAATTTTTAGATTGTTATCTATAATTGCGACAAAATCCTATTCCTCCTCTGTTTTGCCAAATCTAGTCCTATTTAAATAATAGGTGGCATATTTTTATTTCCAAAATGTAGAAACTAACATTTACCAATATTAAATCTCATTTGCCATTTACCAGCCCATTGCTCCAATTTTGTAATGCCCCTTGCAAAGCAATTACATCCTGCACTGACCTAATCACCGTACACAACTTTGCATCATCTGCAAAATGAGCTTGTGATCTCAGCTAAACAATCCATATGTAGCATGCAGCAGGGTTGGAAATTATTCTTTATATTTAAAAGGACAGTAAAGTTAAAATGAATCCTAAATGGATTGGATAGAGCATGACATTTTAAACAACATTCCTATTTATTTCTGTTATCAAGTGTGCTTAGTTCTCTTGGTATGCTTTGTTAAAACAAGTTGGGATAGAGACAAAATAACATAATATGTACTTTAATTATTTTAGCTGCAAACTTATACTGCAGTGCCTCGCCATTAACCCTTTATTTTTAGTTTCTGAATTGTAAAGCTCTAACTCCCCCCACACAATTCATTTTATGGCCGTATCTATGTTTATTGCTCTTTTGGTAAAATGCACAAGTGAATAGGGATTATCTGCTGGGCATGCCTAGAAGTTGTGAACTCAGTTGAAATACAATGCCTGTGTCTAAACACTGATAAGAGGGGTGGAGTTAGCTGCTCCAGGCAGCTTAGCTATGTAATTAATTTTTGCCTATTTTTAAAAATGATTTTAAAATACTTGCCAGCAATTTTTAAACAATTTTTTAATGCAAACTATTTTAAATGAATTAGCCCTTTTAGGATATGCACAGATCTCAACCTGTTTTATGGCACATTCAAGAGTGAGCTCAGAAGCATGCACGTGCCTTTAGCCATCTGGAAGCAGTGTTTGCAACATTGTTTATAGCAATGTTATACATAGTTGCAAACACTGCTGCCGTAGACTGCTAAAGACACATGCACGCCCCTAAGCTCCCATCAGGATACCTAGATTTAGTCCTCAATAAAAGGATACCAAGAGAACAAAGCAAATTTGAAAATATTAATACATTGAAAAGTTGATTATTTTTTTTACACTCGTAATCAATAATTTTAATCATCTAGGGATATTCTCATATTTAAAATTTGATGTATGCATGTAACAAAGTGAGAGCTGTGAACATACCAGTAACCTCATACATTACTATCATTTTGCATGTGCAGGTCAGAGCTGAAGATGCTTTACTAGTAAGCTCTATGTAAACAAGCTCTGAGCCAAAACAATCAGGGCCCCAGCTGTTGGAATGCACAGTTGTATGTCTCAGGCATGTGCAGTTAGATGCTATGGCGAAAGACTATATTATAAATTAGAAAATAAATATTTATATCAAGTATGAGTCAAACAAAGTGTTAGGGGGGAGCCCAGGTTACTCGACTGGGTATGCAAATCCATTTCCAGGGTTAATGCTAATATGAGCATTAAATAGACTTTGTACTGTAAAATTGTGTTTCCCAAAATACTTATTTTACCAGCTGCAGAATATTAAAGGGACAGATTGAGATTGTAATATAAAATGTTTAGTTTTGTGTAGTAAATAAAACAAATACTGCAGTATTCTTTCCTTATTTATATTGTCCCTTTTCCCTGTAATTAAAGTCTGAAAACTTTTAAAGGAACATTAAAGTCAAAATGAAACTTTCATGATTCAAATAGAGCACACAATTTTAAACAACTTTCTATGTTACTTTCATTACCTAAATGCACACAATCATTTTATATGCACACTGAGGCACAAGCTCCTACTGAGCATGTGCAAGAATCCACAGAAGTATATGCATTTTGTGATTGGCTGATGGCTGTCACATGATGCAATGGGAAAGAAAAGAAAAAAAAATCTGCTACTCATGTGAAATTCAAACTAAGTGCTTTTGCATTGACTATTTATTATGCTCTAATGATTATGCTATTCCACTGTGTTTAGTGGTCCTTTAATAATCATATATTCTGCACAGCCTTGTTTGGACAGTCTTTTATTAATATTCATCTCAAATTGTCTTAGGTTCCAATGTGGCCACACCCATTACTTTATAGAAACTAAAGATATACACGTATATCTTCAATATTTGCACAACTATTATAATTAAAAAATACAGTTACATCCTATTTTCAGTCTAATCTTTGTTTTAAATACTTCATAATATCCCTTTAAATGCATTAAAAAAGTAATCATCATTATTTCATTACTTAGTTCAGCTTTGGCCGTTTATCTCACTTCCGAAAAAGTCTAACAATTCCTGTTAAAAACCCTTGAATAGTGTGTGATACATCTGTTTCCTTATAATGTTTTATTTGTTTATTTTCAGTTTAAAAAGGTACACGGAAGCCAAACAAACTTAAATGATATAGAGAACAATTTTAAAAATCATTCAGATTTATTTGATTTTAAAAATGTAACCTGTGTTAAAATTTAGCCTCTTTCCATGAGAGCATACTGAGGTAGACTCAACAACGTGCACATGTCTTCAGCAGCAGTGTTTGCAACAATGCTTCTAACAATATTACACATATAGTGCTCAAGGCACGTGCATGCTCTTTTAAAGAGTAGTGACCCTGCACCTCTATATGTTTAACCCCTCACAAAGGGGTTAAACACACAGTAAAAGTACTGCTCAGGACCTGAAGAGCACTGATGTTGATCCAATCAGCAGTGCTAGTTGCACAACCCAGCCATGTGAAGAACACTGCAGAATGGACCAGTGGCCATTTTCCACTCTGAAATAGCAGTTCTCTGTGGATCCCAAACGGTACTTCTATGTGTATAGCACCTTTGTGGGAATTAAACACATAGAGGTGCAAGGTCGCTAGTCTAATGAATTAGAGCATGCATTTTTTTGTGACTAAAATGGCCCTTAAATGAGCTTGCCAAAAAAACAATCAATGTTGATACAGTCTATGGTCATGTGTATATCTACCAAATCAGACCAGCATTGCATTCTATACAGCTCGATCACACCTCATTTTTATGATTTACTATGAACTGAGAATAATGTCAAACAATGGAACAAAAGAAACGGTAAATATTTATAGACAAAGGGCTGAATAGGAACCAAAGACTGCATCATGGCTTAGGGCCTGAAGTCTCGTCGGTACAGCGAGGCCCTTAAAGGGATATGAAACCAACATTTTTTCCATTCAGGATTCAGATAGAGCAGGCAATTTTAAGTGACTGTCTAATTCACTCCTTTGATCATTTTTTTCCCGTTCTCTTGGCATCTTTATTTGAAAAAGCAGGAATGAAAACGTATGAGCCGGCCCATTTTTGGTTCAGCACCCTGGGAAGCGCTTCCTGATTGGTGGCTA
>CAJPDP010237955.1:0-14688 GCA_905336975.1 Bombina variegata variegata | reverse complement strand
ACCCTTTACAAAAAACAGTAGCAAGCTGGAGTAGGTATACAACAGTTTACTTATAAAACTTTGGGGCTTGGTTAGGAGTCTGAAAATCAGCACAATGTTATTTAAAAATAAGCACAAAAAAACAAAAAAAAAAAAAAACCTTTATGGGCTATATAAATAGATCATCTACAAAACATTTATGCAGAGAGAAAAAAAAAAAAATGCATCTTAGCCAATCAGTGCTGACTCATAAATAACTCCACAGGAGTGAGCACAATGCTATCTATATGACACACATGAACTAGCACTGTCTAACTGTGAAAATACATTGAGATAAGAAACGGCTTTCAACGGCTTAGAAATCAGATTAGGAGCCTACCTAGGTTTAGCTTTCAACAAAGGAAACCAAAAGAACAAAGCAAGTTTAATGATAAAAGTAAATTGGAAAGTTGTTTAAACTTCATGATTCAGATAGGACATGCAATTTTAATGTTGACTTGACTGTCTTTTTAAAAAAGGTAGATAAAAACGCAAAGAGAAAATAATGTAATGTGTTATATGTACGCAGTAGTTGCCATAATAAAATGTGTTTGGCTCCTGGAAAGCCAGCTCTAGAGCAGCAATGCACTACTGGTTATGTGTGTGCAGCCACCAATCACCAGCTAGCTCCCAGTAGTCTATTGCTGCTACCTATGTATGCTTTTCAACAAAGGATACTCAGAGAATAACGTCAACTTCATAACAGAAGGAAATTGAAGCGTCTTAAAATTGTATGCTCTATCTAAACCACAAAAGTAAAATTTTCTGAGCTCTCATATCCCTATAACTAATACAAATAATGTTTAAAATCATAGAGAACTCTATTTTCTCTACTGTTTTGCAGTTCAGAGATACACCCCTTAAAAAACATTTTGGGTATGTATCTTATCTCCTCTACTGTGGCCCTTTAGAGACATACATTAAATCCTGCCATAAGCAATTACTATGTGACTATGTAGCATGTTGTATTTGACAGAGGTCACTAACGGAAAAAAAAATAAAAAAATATATAATAATAATAATAATAATAATAATAATAATAATAATAATAATATATATATATATATATCAAAGAAGTGCATTTGAATGACACTTGAATTTTTGTTACATATTGTTAGAAAGAAATAAAAAAATAAAAAAATTGGGGGGGGGGTTATATTTTAATGTCACTTTCATCCCAACTGCAAGGGGCTTAAACACTTTTCCAGCAATAAAGGGGTAAAATTGAGGTATCAATAGAAAAAACCTGCTACTGAGTGTCATTGTACTGGGCAGGGGAGAGGTTAACCAAGTATTTGCCTCTATCCTTCGTTTCCGGCCACAATCGGTCACAGGGAAGGAAGAGGGGACATTCAGGCATGTGTATGGGAAGAGACTTTGAATACTAACAGGATAACTCTATCAGGCTTCCTGTGCTGGAATTTCCCCTTCACTGAACAGAAACCGGGATCCGTATCAGCAAAACAAATATGAACTATGGAGAGATTATGACCCAATACTAAATGCAAATACACCAAATACACACTATTAGTGATATTAAAACATCAAAAGCACAGCTTTATTTTGTGCAAAAATGATGCTTGTTCCACACTCCCCAGAGATGCCAAAAAGCAAAATATGTAACCTAAGTTTTCTAGAAAATGCTGCAAATCAAATAGCTAGTTTAGGCAATTTGCAGCAATTTGAAGAAAACTTATGTTAGATTTTTAGCCTCTCTAGGGAAAGTAGGAAAGCAACATTTTTACACAAAAGCAACAGATTTTTAATGTTCATAAAAAAAAAAAGATGGTGCATTGAATTTATATATTAAAATTATAATAAAGATTTATGCAGCTGCCCCCAACTTCTTCTGAATAAGGCATCTTATATTTTCACTATCTGGTTTCCTCATTTCTCACCAATATGTCCAGTGCTGCCAAGTCTCAGACAGGGTGTTGAAACCCTCACTGGAAGCTCTGGTAAACGGTTCCACCCTACACAATAGGAAGGTTTTACAAACTAGTCATCTATTGAATCTGGTGAGAACAATCTGACTATAATTACTCACTAGATACGCCTTATTACTAGATCAAGTGATTTCATTAATGAACTGGAAAGAATGAAGTTTTATTTTTTCCAAAATATTGAATTTGGTTTCTTCTCTTGGTATCCTTTGTTGAAAAGCATATGTACATATCTTGAGAAGCAGCAATGCACTCCTGGGAGTTAGTTGCCGATTGGTGGGTACGCACATATGACTCTTGTCATTGGCTCTCAGGATGTACTCAGCTAGCTCCCAGGACTGTATTGCTGCTTTGGAGTACACATAAAAAGGATGTTAAACAGTCAGTGTGTTTTTGTTTTTGTTTTTTTTAAATAATGAAACTAAGCAGTTTCTTATACGTAATAGAAAGCATTCCAATATGTATTAATCTATTTAAAATTATTTTACAATTTATTTATTTTTAACACTAGATTTGCGCAGTGTCTTTTACTTCCTGTCACAGCCCTAAAAGGCGGCAGAGGCCTCTGCAGGAAGCTTTATCTTAGCCTGATGTCAAAACTTGTAGGCTAATGAATAGACTCAATAACAGGGAGTCAGATCTGCTCATGCCCAGAACTGACAGAAATAAAAAAAAATCTCCACTCATTACACTGGGGGCAGTGGCTACACTGAGAATTTCTAAGTGATCATTTTAAAAGATTTTAAGTAAGTTATTTGCTGTTTTTCTTTACACAATCTGTTACTTTGATTGAACATTTTTGTTCTTACCAAATGAGTAACAGTGCAATAATAAATTACTCTAACACATTAGAATAATATTTTTGCTTTTTTTTATGTCCCTTTAAAAAGTACACAGTAACAAGTGCATCCAAAAAAATGTCCAATTTATTCCTATTTCTACAAGAGAGACAATGGCCATTTTAAAAAGATCATCACATATAGTGGGTTTTCCTAAAATTAAAAAAAAAACCCTGCTTATTAGGGAAGGTCACACATGTTGTTACCCCCAGGGAGCACAGCTATTTCTTACTAAATAGACCAGTGGCTGAAAATCCCAGGGAAACAGTAACACGTCCTAAATGCTGCCAGATGCCTCATCACATCTAAATGAAGGGAAAAATATGCTACCAATAACCTCAGTCTGTAAAGAGAAATCTAGAGTTACTGCATAGCAAGTTTAAACCTATTGGCTGCCTAAACACTCTGCAATGGTTTGTTTTAAATCTTAAAGGGATCTGAGAGTGAAAATTAAACTTTAATTATTCACACTGTACAATAGAAAAAAACAAACTTTTCAAAATTACTTTATGAAATTCGCCTCTCTCTTGGTCCTAGCTCCTTTTATAGGGAGAATGTGTGTGTGTATATATATATATATATATATACACACACACACACCCTACAATAGTGGGAGCTACCTGCTGATGTCTCTCTTGTGATTGGCTAACTAGATGTGTTCAGCTAGCTGTCAGTAGTGCAATGCTTTTCCTTTAGCAAAGGATAACAAAAGAATGAAGCAAATGTGATAATATAAGTAAATTGGAAAGTTGTTGTGTTTTATCCAAATCACTAAAGAAAATTTTGGGGTTTCCTGACCATTCCTTCCTATAGTTCACACATTTTGAAACGAGGGGTATTCATATTACAAAAAAAAAAGTTCCTGTAAGATTAAAAAGGACAAAAAGCCTTTAGTAAAAAAAAAGGGATTGTCAACATGACCTTTTGCTGATGTAAACAGGTATTTTTCATATCAAAGCCCCACAGAAGCTGAAGTCAGTATGCAAACAAGAGCTTTCCAAAAAGGTGACAACATTTACAAGGACATTACCTGTTCATTCATATTCATGAGTGTCCCCATCAAGCATGAGAAAGCCATTCATTAGTAACTGAATGACCATAAGGATGGCAATGGTATATGTGAGATATGTCACACATACTGATGAGCTGTTTAATTTTATATTAAGTCAGACACCAACATGTAAACTACAATTCAACACACCTCAGCTAGGATTACGTAGATACCTGAAACCTTTAAACACTAAAAGGAATCACTACATGCTGAGCTGCTTGTTATGGGTATAAACAAGGATTGTTTAGAATGAAAATGAATTTCTCTTAGTAAGAAGCATATGCAGATAGCAATAAAACTCTCTTTTATCTAAATTAGGGAAGAGGATATGATTTGCATATCGTCTCCAGAGCAGCAATACACTACAACTCTGAACACAACCTATGATTGGAGGCTATGCACACGAACCCCTTGATGAAGTGCATTGTTACTCCAGATCTGACTTTGGCTATGTGTTTAACCTGTGTGTTTGTGTGGTGGTGGGGGGTTAACACAACAGTGCGATAAAATGTAACATAAAAGGTTGTCTTATTGCTCTAGTATGTCATTTCAATGAATTTAGTACAATCGCTCTAAATCAGTATTACTACAAATTGCATCAGTATTTTTTATCCTATAACTTTTTACTATCCGACAAGTTTATGACAGAGGCTCACACAGCTTCCTATAGGATCTTCCCCTCATGTCCCATACCAGGGCAACACAAAGTCATCTGTATAATTATATTTTGCAGCATTTATAAGGAGCCCCTCCTTCAAATATTACAATTTCCCATAGTTTCCTACAGGGTGAACCCAGAGAGGATTACTAACTCATGCTCACAATACAAAGCTTAAGGTTTTACAAGAGTTTTACAACCCTGAAAGTCAGAGAGCTGGTTAATTACGCAGAACACTCAGCATTCCTCAGAGTGAATCAAGACAAGCTCAGAGCAGCCGCTCCCCATTGCCAGTTAGTGAGAATAATATCCGAGTGTGTGGGTCATATTCACAGCAATGCCGACAACCCTGTGCCCAAACAAGGAGGTGGCAATGGCTACCAGCGAACCGGGGTATAAGCTTATTTCTAATAAAGACATATAGGGCCTTATGCTGCCAGCGCGTTAGTGACCATGATAACATTATGGTTACACAAACTACAGCCATCTCTTGAAAACAAGGAGTTAAAAGGCATCATATGCTGGGGTCGGAGGTCACCAACTATAAATTACAGAAGAAATTAATTACAGTATTAATTAGGCAAGTGACTCGATGCAGGGTCAACAAATCTGTTTAAAATTTAGGATCCAGACATACTGTAAGGAGTCGGACTGAGGTATTTGTATACAGATATGTGGCGAATGGCCCAAAAAGTTAGGAGCCAGGGGTAATAAAATTCTAGGAGTCAGTGACTTCCTGTTTCCTGGGTTTGTCGAGCCTCACTCTATGGCACACACGTAACTAGAAAAATATCTATATTAATTAAACTTAGTTATGAAACCTTAATGAAAACCAAGAAGTAAACAACCAATTTTAAGAGCCTGGGAATGGTTGATGTATACCAAAATATAAATAATAAAAATAATGTTCTAGAAGCATTAATGGCTCACTAACAGGAAATCATAAGACAGCTAAAGGCATTTGCCAAGAGCCATATCAATATAAAAGGGGACCCCGTAAAAAAAAACAAAAAAACACCACAACTAAAATTTTGCAAGTCCATACACCCACATCGCTCTCCAAAGCAAGTACCAGGTCCTTAATTAATATATATATATACACACACACACATACATATATATACTAACCATACAAGTACGGTTTAGAGTTCATCTTAAAAGGGACACAAACCCAATTTTTTTTCCTTTTATAATTCAGATAAAGCAGCAATTTTAAGCAACTTTCAAATCTACTCCTATTTTAATTTTTTCTTCGTTCTCTTGCTATCTTTATTTGAAAAAGCAGAAATGTACACATAGGAGCCAGCACATTTTTGTTTCAGCACCCTGGGTAGCGCTTGCTAATTGGTGGCTACATTTAGACACCAATCAGCAAGCGCTAGCCAGGTGCTAAACCAAAATGAGCTGGCTCCTAAGCTTACATTCCCGCTTTTTTAAATAAAGATACCAAGAGAGCGAAGCAAAATTGTATAATAGGAGTAAATTAGTTGCATGCTCTATCTGAATTATGAAAGTTTTATTTTGACTAGACTATCCCTTTAAAACTTACTAAATCTCAAGAAACGCAATGTGATACTGACCTGTAGTGATAAATGGGGTTAAAGGTAAAACAAACTATTCCTATAAATCGATTTGTTGTCATATTATTCCGCGAATGTTCAGTCCATCAAAACACCATGCAATAGCAGAGTTTACAACATCTGATGGTGTATGAGAAACACTGTATAACAGCAGCAAGCCACTATAATAAAATGTTAAATAGTTAAAATATTACACTTAAAAGACAAAATGTATAAATTAAAAAATCTCAACTCAGATATGAACAGATTTATAGTGAAAGGCTATTTTGTCCTATAGATAATCTTGGTGACCTGGTCAGAAAATCTCAGATTTTGAGATTATTTTCCACATGACCGTCTGACATGGTGGACATAGAATTCTCTGTTCAGAAGTTCCTATACACAAATATTAGGCACTGAATGTTGTAAAGCTTGAAAACTCCACACAGGGGTAAATAATGCACTTATTTTACAGGAAGCTGTAATTGGAAATGAGTTGGGAGATGATATCACGTCTGCCTGCTCTGACCCACAAATTCAACCTCCGCTCATGGCATGTGGCGGTCAGAGGGATTACCTGCCGGCTGGGCAAAAACTGACATTGTTCACCACCAACTGTGCCATACAGTCTTGGTTGGTAATCAAAGGGTTTATCTTCTAAGGTACCAGAAAATTAGTTAATTCATTTGTTAAACAGCTGTAAAGTGTTAGTTTGTAAACTGAATCTAAAAGTTTGGCACATGATCTCCTCCCCTGGCACAGAGTCTATAAATGTCGCCCCTCAGGGATCTTTCACACTATTTCTGAATCTCACATGTTCCAAAAATTCACCTTGCAATTTATTTCCATTAATCAGAGGATGTGTGATCTCATCTCCAGAGAAACATTGAATCCAAATTAGTGAAATATATAAATATGCAGAAATCAGCAGTTGAGCTGTGAACATACAAACTGTGTAAGGCACTGCAGGTGTTAAGTTATTATTAGTTGTAATGACACCAACTTCACACAAAGGAGAACTTGAGAAATGATGAAAATTAAACTACAGTATATAGTGATCTTAAATCTTTAATAACACAGGCGTGGGAAAACAAGATTTGTTGACCAGGTGGGATAATTTGGCATTCACGATATTGCGAGGATGAGTAGAAATTTCAATACTTAATTAACCCCATTAATATCCAAGAGATTACATGCACTTTGTTACCAAAATCTAATTTCTAAGATATTTTATTACATTTGTTTAAATTACAAACCATGTGAAACCTGGGCACAGGCCTATGTACCCCAACAAACTCTGCCACCCAAAACAAGTAGGCACAGCCATGTCTGGGTATTCTTGTGACCACTTACAAATAAGGCACATTAGGTAGATTCAGATTTAATATTTAACCCTTCTCCTGCCATGTGGGCATAGAAAAGACCATATATTGGGCCCTAACAGATCAGAATAGGGAAGAGGATTTTTACCCTGCAGATCAGTTTCAATCCCCAGTTCAGACATAAAAAACAAAACGCTGCCCAAGGTTCCAAACATGCTACAGTTTAACCTTTACATTGCCAGAGGCCAGCAACGCCTTATCAGCCACACAAGTTTTAAACACAGTTTGGGTGAAAAAAAAATCCCCCCACCCCCAGATCCTAGACATTTAACATAGACAAAAGAAATACACAAACTCAAGATACATGGAAATCTAAACTCTCAAATAAAGATCTGGAATTCGGATCATTCCAGCTCAGACTCAAATCCCAAATGTCAAATCACCGCAGACCTCAACTATAAGAAAAGTATCAGCTCACTAACAAGTGAAGTCACCGAAGCTCACTGCCCAGGTGCGCAACACTCACTTCCTAACTCGCAGTCTAAAAGCCACATGGGCAGGAATCTCTAAACCAGCAGCCACCCTATCATACCCAGCTGGCAGCTGCCCCCTGTAAATCTGCCCGAGAGAGGGGCAGTTAATCATTTACAAATGATCCATGGCCACATAATACGTTACCCAAATGGCTTTCACAAACTTACAACAATGTATGTAGGTCCCATAAGAAGAAATAAACTAGCAGACCACCCCTACTGGGCATCGGCGCACAAAACTCACCTTCTTTGGCATGGAGAGAAAGGAGAACGTTGCTGATAAATAAAATAAAAAGGGTGATAGTCCTCTGGGGTCCCATGGTGTAATCTCTGCTGTACTTCTTACTTTAGGTAATCCTGGTGTTTGTGCCCTCACTCTCTAGCTCTGCCCCTCTAGATCACTGGGTATAGAATGCCCTGGTACTGCCCCTTACTCTTGTGAGGTTATATTATTGCCCCCACTGTTCCTTCCTCTGGCTCTGCAGTCCTAATGAAACTTGCTAGAGTTTGCAGTCCTTCCCATTCATCCCGAACTGAAAGCTCCACCCTGCTCCCTCCTCCTGCAAACAGTCACTTAAAGGCACAGAGCACCTGACTGCAGCAGCCAGTCTGAGCCAGGTCCTGGAAGGTTTTGTGCTGCTCAGCCTTTGATGCCCTGCAGTTATTCCCGTGTCTTTGATCCTTTTTCTCCTCCTCCCTCACAGATCCTCTCAGATCTCACACACACTTCACATTCACAATTCAAAGCAGTCACTTGTTTTGATGTGATGATGGATAGGTTTGTTCTGGGTGACAGTTTTTTTGATGGAGAGACCCCCTGATCACCACCAGGTACCTCTGAGGCACAATTCACTGTACATTTCAATTGATACTCATAAGTAATTTGTATATGCACAGTAATATATGAGAAATTAAGTACTACTACTATATATACGCGTTTTAAAATTAGTTTTAATAAAAAAAAATTCAATAAAATCAGCATTTTTGAGTGAATAAGCATAATGTTTATCTTATCTCATCTGCTGTATCCATTTAAGGACAGATATAAAGGAGCTCCATACTCATAAAGCAATTACTGTTTAAGAATGTTGCAGGGTCAGCATCTACTATATCCTGGAGTCTGAACAATGCTCTCCAGTCTCTAGGCGTAGTGCAAAATGCACAATTTGGCTAACTAAATTATAGGTGAGAAGAAAAAAATAATAATGAAAGATTGTTGATTTATAATATGTCAACCCACCATACAAAATTGCCTAATTCCATAAGAACCAAAAATTAAAGAGGTTAATATTGAGTTAAAATGTCCAAGTTTTAGGTGTTGCCAGGGGGTTAATCACCCCATTTTTTACTGTTGCAACCCCGTATTTTAAAGGGGCCATATAAATTTGCAAGGTAGTGTTATTTTTAAAATGCAGTGCACATGGTCATCTGCTAATATATATTTCATTTGATAAAGAGCTAAATTCCAGGTAGGCCAACGCCCCCCTTGCCCCCCTCCAGCTGAGGAGAAGAGGGTTTTTAAAGAAAATCAAGGGGGTATAGGTAGCAGAAAATTAGTTTCCACATTAGTACCTTCTGTTCTCGTTATATTTAAATTTTTATATAAAAAAATTGCATCTGAAAATGGTATGACCTAAAACCACCCCTGCTGGGTGGTAACCCTTCTTGTAGTTGTTGAATTGCAATCTCTCTGTATTTATCTAACTTAGTACTTCTTGCGATATGCAAATCTCTTGGGGTTTCAGAGATATTGATGGGGCACCATCTGACCCTAGCACAGCTATCATTGACTCATAACCAAGTGTGTAGATGCATCTTCCCTTCAAGATGGTTCACTGTGAGAATTTCATCCCTACAGCAATTTTATAATATTGCAGCCAAGATTTTGCCATTACCAAAAAAAAATGATGTAGATATAATGTGGCTACAGCAGAGAGGCAGTGCATCGATGGCCTAGAGCCAATAGATCACGTGAAACAAATGTCTCATAGGGAAAAAAACTCACCACAGCATTGCAACTAAAAAATGTACAGAGTTCATCAAGATTTGTGCTCTCCCCTAGCAAGTTGCAAGTTACTCTCTATTATAATCAATGGAGCAGCGTCTATCTCATAACCAATAACCTGTCAGTTCGTAGAACAGGTTCCACTGTGACTATAGATGTAGGGACGCCCGCTAACAAAACGGTGGAAAATACAGCTGAAGCAATGTTCAATGAGTTTTGAACATAATTTCACCTTTACAACAACACGTCTTGGCAACTTCATGATACATACTTGACTACTGGGTCCTAGTCACATTCTGCTATTATTTACCAGACCTTGAGGTAACTTGAGTTGAGAACCACTGATCTCGACCATGATTTCTGCCAATGTTGCTTGAATGTAAACCTAATGACTATTATTTAATAGCTGTTGGCTATAATTTTATTATTATAACCTTAGCCCTAACAACCACAATGTTGCTAATCACCTGTCTGAGACAGAGGACCATAACATTTTTATTTATTTTTTTAAATAAATTTTTATTCAGGTTCTTTTCAAAACAAACAATTATTAAAAAAAAGAGAATAAATTGTTACAGAGTAAACTGCCAAAACAAGATCATATAGGCATAGAAAACAATTAAATGACAAATTACCCAGTAGATATAAGCATTAAACTCTGCTCAAACACTACACCTACTATAAGATAGAAGCGGCCATATGTAGACCGTAAAGATGTTGTAACATAATATAAAGCAGGTAAGCAGTGACGTAACAAGGCCACTCGTGGACCTCTACTGGAGAACCTCTATTTTATGTCTTTTTAAAGCTGTAATTAGGATATATCTTAATAAGGCTTACAAGAAAGGAGTTTCAAGGAATAACAAAAGTTGAAATATGTAAACAACAGGATAAGTTTAGAATATTTGGTACAAGCTAGATGAAAAGTGTGTAACAATATATTCTACGCCTGTGGTAAAATCTGTGAAGTATATATTAGTGTGCTGGGTAAATTAACTGGTTTTAGGATACGGTATAGACTAGAGAACCGTGTTTTTAAGTCACCCAAACTAGGTGGTATATTATTGTTGGGGGGGGGAGGTGGTTATATAGAGTGTGGTATAGAGACAGGATAATTTAGATTACAGTAGCTCAAAAGTGGGACGAGCTTGAGTATTGCTTTCAAGAGCAAAAGGGTTACCAAGGGAATGATACAAGAGGGTGTGGCTTCCTGCTAGGCCTCTGTCCAGTTTGACCCATTAGAGCTTGAAGAACTAAATCTTCTGTTTAAACATGGCTTAAGCAGGGTTCTATATGTAGGGGCACCACAAGGAAAAGTAGCAATGTGGGTCTAGCCCTCTTAAGTGACATGACAAATGTTCCAAAACAATATGCACATTAGTAAATTATTGGGTCTGCACCAAACATCCCACATTAGATATAGAAAGCAGGTTGAAGTCTTAGCCGAGCCGTCCCGGCCGCAGACGGCACAGCAAGACCTATTTTAGTGAGCAGGTATGAGGACTACATAAGTATTGCCAATGCAGTACATTGAACAGCAAAGTCAGCTAAGTGTGAAGTATGGGGGTTCAAAAAAGTGAAGGAGGGCAGTCTGGGAAGCCACAATTGCATTATAAATATATAAATATTTAGACACAGCAAAAGCTCAGCTAAGAGATAGCAGAGAAGTTAGCTAACTGAGATTAAAGATCACACACAAATTGCTCATTAGAGTGACAAGCTTGCTATAGTATTATGCTGCTGCTAAAGGCCCAACATACATGAGATATATCAAATAAAGGAGTTAGAGATACAAAGGTAAATTAGAGATTTATCAAGCATTTAAACATATGTTAATCAGCAGCATCGCCAACCAGCATCATTATTATTGTCCATATATGTCAGAACAACGAGGGTGGCATTAGCATACATCTATGAGGGTTTAATATCGGCATGATAATATCTAAAATAAATGAAGCTGCTGACTCTCGTTTGCTGAAGGGAGCCCTGGTGCTTCAATAAACGGCAACAAAACTGTGGGGACAACTCCAGATACAGTGGCCTGAAAGTTAAAAATTTTGGGGAAGTAAGTTGGGAAGGCAAGCTAAATTCAACCTGTTCCAGAGCATGGAGTCACTGAGGCAAGCCTCCGGGGTCCCACTGGTGATGCAGCCGATCTAGATAGGGAATATCGTGTGGCAAAGAGGCTGATAGAGAGCATCGAATCTGAGTAGCCAAACTACATAGATCCCAGCACATTTGTGATTCAGAGGATTTGAGTGCATCCAGCCTCACACGGTGGTCTCTGGGCAATCTATGGAACTTAAAGGAGCTCCGGTGAGGTGGCTGGTAGCCAGGAGCCGATCGTAGTTCCCGCTCCCATATCCAAGCTCTAGCGCGCTGAAGCGTGACTGTCAGTGGCGTTGTGCCCAGATTCTTATGGGGGACATCCAACTGCGAGTGCTGTAGGTCGGTAACTGACTCCCGTTCCCCTCTAGGAATAGCAGCCTCTCTTACCGCTACCATGTCACAGCATAACGAGTTGAGTGGCGGTCTTGGTGTTAGAGATGGAGGCTGCCAGGGATCCGCTGCACCCTCCATACCGCCGCACTCATCCTTGCAAATAGTTAAGGCAGTTGAAAAGGTGGCATGAGTAGTAAGAGAAGTGAAAGCCTCAGCCTCCACTGCGTCGCACTGCAACAAGATGTGTCCCAATCCTGATGGCAAAGATGGCGGCTGCCGGGGATCCGTTATGCCTTCTGTGTTATCACAGTCCTTCTCGCAAGCATTTAGGGCAAATGGAGAGGCAGCATGATTAGTGAGAAAAGTAAAAGCCTCATCCACTTCATCTAGAAGAACATTGTTATGATGTTTTAGCATGTCCATTATCTGCCTCAACAAAACCACGGCCATATTTTTCATATGAACACCATAAATCCGTGAAGGCTAGAAAGCATGGGTTGCAAAAAAAAGGGATAGCATCGAGCATTACACAGTTCCCCAAAGGAAATATAAAGCCAGATCACTTTGTAGGTCTCCAAAATAGGTTCAAGATGGGAGAATCAGATAGGAAATTCTTTAAATTTATTAGATATATCAGGAGCTTTGAGAATATGCGTCTTGTCTCTGTGATAGTTGGCTCCTCCCCCCGGACCATAACATTTTTATAGAGGGATCTCATGGGCATCGGTCTATGTATAGGCAACAACTCCACCAGCAACATTCTGGGTACAAGTTTATAGTGTAGAACATCAAAACCTTCCATGCAACATAATTACTCCCCAAAGCTCTAAACCTGCTACCCAAAACAGCTACAGCTCCTGTTTTTTTGGAGTAATTTCTTGTGGAACATCTAATCACACAAAATAGATTTCCTTAGGTCCTACAAAAAACACAGTTCTAATATTGATCTATGTAATAGTCTTATTCATTGTTGTCTATCTTTTCCAGACCATACATTTGATGACTTGGGGGCTGGAGCACATAGTGTACTGTATATGTGCTGGAAAGGTTGTCACACTTCTCAGTTTTTGTAGGTTTCCTGTTGGGAACGTCACTCCAACAGCTATATTGGATCTGCCCAAATATTGGAAGCTGCCATGGTCTTTATATAATTCAAAAATTTGCCCGTGATCATTGGCATAACTAGACATCTTTTAGCCTCAGCATAAAGGCTGTGGCGGGGCCCATTTTCAACAGTGTCTTTTCGGGCAGAAGCTGAGCCAGTGTTCTGTCAGAATAAGCTACCCTTCAGAAAAAATTACCCTACCTCCGCGCATGCGCAATTTCATGTCACCACATTCCAAATCTGTTGCACAAATATGTTTGGAATGCTATAGCTATTCGTAGCTTTTTGGACAGTGGAGAAATTCGTCAAGCTATGCCTCTGTGATTGTTTGCTTACCTGCATGTGCAGTCACAGAGGTAGCTTTTTCTGTACAGCAACACCATGGTAGCCATCATGAAACTCTGCCATATTTTAAAGGCAAACCCATACACTTCCCTTGAACTGTGAGTCAAATTTTGCAGGGGGCACACACAGAGGCCAGACCTGATGCAGGTAGATCCAATCTAAAAATAAAATCCGGGGAGTCCGTTTGTATAAAATCAATTTCTTTTATTGATATCATATGCATTTAAAATACGCTCAACAGCGTTTCACAAACTCCATACCCACTGATAATCAAACATCCGGATGGTGCCGGCAGCGTCACAGATCAGCTAACGCGTTTCAGCAAATGGCCGTAGTCATAGCTTTATAACCTGCCTATCCAGTTAACGTAAGTTAAGTTAACCTGAACTTAAAAAACTTAAAAGCCTCTGTGATAGGTTGTAATTCATAATGACACTGTCGGCCCAGCCCACTTTTCGGGATCCCTTGTCACAATATATTTATACAAATACAATCCTGCTTGCACAAGGCTCAAATATCTTTCAAAATAGCAGCGCTTTGTATGTTATAATAAGGAAGGGCTGGAATCAATACATAATCAGTGGGTACATTCATTGTAACTTTTTAATTGCATAAATTCATAATATCAAAAACAACAACACCAACATTAAAGGGACAGTATACTGAAAAATAGTTTTTTGCTTAATGTGTTTACAATTGCTTTTTTTACCAATTGCAGAGAAAAAATGTATGAAAAATAGCTTTTTATGTTTTTTTTTTTTTTTTAAATAATTTTTATTGAGGTAGCAATAACAAACATACAGAAGAAAAAAACAGTTGAATGGCAACATGCCTACACAAATATATCAGTTTTCAAATATCTAATACA
>CAJPDP010237742.1:0-10558 GCA_905336975.1 Bombina variegata variegata | reverse complement strand
AGTAAGGATAAAATCTGTGGACTCGTCGTATCTTGTAGAAGAAATAAGGGCTATTTTTTTGGTTACAAACAAAAGCCCTGTTTAAATTGTGCAGATTATACATTACTGTCAGCTCAGTCGTCAAGTCATCAAAAACAAAATAAAAAGGAAATGAGAGTGTTGATTTTACTGACTTTGTATCTACTGCATTACTATATTGCTATAAATACAAAAACTGTTTTCTTATAGATCTGAGCAGACCTATAAGAGTAAATCCTTGTAAAACACCTTTGTGAAGAACGTTGCACAGCTCTTCTTATGCATTGGAATAACCTTGGGTGTAAGTAGATGGACAATGGGGAGAAGAAATGCAGAGGCTGAAGAGATGTAAGTAGAGGGAATCAGATATGAACGGAGGGGGCAAGAGTGGAAGAAATAGAGGGTGAAATGAGGAACATAGGAAAAGAAAAGGAACTGAGGATGCAGCAGGACAGACGTCAGATCAGGGGACAAACCAGAAACCAACAAGTGGTTGAGAAGAAGATGATGCAGCTGCACTGAATGTCAAACAATGTTGTGATATTATAGAAAATAACAGGACCAATACTGGTGAAATAGAGTCGAGAACATTCCCATGTTTATTCAGAGAGCAGTCTTTAAACAATACAGAGAGACCACAGATTTTATACAAACAAATCTCTAAATATAACCCACTCCCAAATCACCCCAAATACTCTTGATGCACCATGTTTCCCAATAAACTATAAGGCAGAAACATTTACATGTCACCTGTATAATATATGAGACATAGAATAGCGTAGGGAGACAAAAAAACATCAGCACCCCAGACACAGGCTTCAGGGGACACAGAGAGGGGCACCTGTAGGTAGTAACAGTTCAGAGGAATATCAGACTGTTCAGCAATTGTCAGACTGAGCCCCAATAGTGTGCATAGAAACAAACCTAAATACTGATATGCGCAGTGCATTGTGCTTATTTGATTGCAATAATATATAATAACAAATGGCTTTAGTGCCACTGCAAGGGATGTCAAAGCTAACAATCATGGCCCCTGGTGTTCTGAAAGGAACGTGGTGTATTGCTCAACTAGAGCTAGACAATTATTGTCACCAGCTATGCTGCTGCTGTGTAGATAGGATGCAGTGCTGGGCAATATGCTGGGTTGGGATGCAAACAGCCTGTACCCATTTTGTTCCGCTCATATCAAAAGGGTTACAATATACAGTGCTTGTGATGAAGGGTGTATTAACTGAGGCGTAAACGGGATCTTTTGTGAAGCTGTGGTCCCGTGGGAGATTTGTATAAAGGACTAATTAGGCAGAAGAGGAGATGCTGTCTACTGGCAGAAGAACCGGTCAGTGAGGCAGCAGTGTGAGGTCAAGCAGCTTAACTCATCTACTTGGATGAATCTAATAAGCTGCTCATTTCTCTGTCTAATTCTCTGCCAGGAGAAGAGATTTTCAAAGCCCCTTTTTGTAAACTCCCCTATACACCTCAATGTCATTTACATAGCAGACGAGAGTGCTAGATAATGTTAATGACTCACCCAGTTCCAATAGACAAATATCATTTTAAAGAAGACTATTTGCATAATTAGGTTTACATTTCCTAACAATAGACAATGTATTATGGTAAAGCGGATAACGCTGCTAAGAGGTTTTGTTCATAACTAAAACATAAGAACACTTTAACATGATAAATGATTGCTCTGAGCCCTACAAATACTATTCTTTAAACTGCAGCATATGATGGCGCATGTACGCATTGTTCTGCCCTATGTAAAAGGGGGCTTGGCTGCCGCATTGCATTGCAAGTTGCATATAGGCGGATCAGTCATAATATCTAATTGGCTAAGTGAAAACGTTCCTGAAATTTAAGTGCGGTGAACTAGTACTGCTGCAAAATAAATGTGTCTTCTAAACTTCAGTCATAGATTTTGCAGCCAAATAATGCATTGAAAGTTCACCTCTCAATGTATGAAATCTTTTTTCTTTCTTTTCTTTTTTTGCCAAAAACACAATACATTTTTCAGAACTTTGTTGCTTTTACCACCCTATAATCCTATGGATCTAAACTATACTTGTCTGAAATAAGCATTAACTTATCCTTACTGGTGTTAGCATCTATCCTGTCACTTCAGATGGCCAGATATTCAATAAACTTACAGCTCTTTCTCTATCAACGTTTATTTTCTCATGTTTTCCCTTAAACAGAGCTTTTAGAACTTACTTCTATCTCGTATAGTACAATATATAACATTTCTATCCTGTCTCACTTTCCCAGACTTTATTCTGT
Source organism: Bombina variegata variegata (assembly GCA_905336975.1). Classification (NCBI taxonomy): domain Eukaryota; kingdom Metazoa; phylum Chordata; class Amphibia; order Anura; family Bombinatoridae; genus Bombina; species Bombina variegata. The sequence continues at coordinate 8,263 of CAJPDP010237742.1, read as the reverse complement.
TAAACATTTTATTACGTCTTAAATCCCAGGGAGGAGCACATACTAATTAATCTGATATTTATCTGATATAAAACAGAATACAAGGTGCAATTCTAGGGCACTAAATCCTCATCTGTCACTTTATTGTACATTCTAGGAATACTTAATAGCATATGCTATATTTCTAAACGATTGCTTTTTTAATTATTGCGCTTTTAAGTAGATTCTATGGGGCCGATTTAGCAAATGCTGGGGGGGGGGTCAATTATTCCGATTGTATCTGATCGGGATGATTATAGTCCTCCCCCTCAGAGGTGGCGGGTGAGTTAAGGAGTCTTATGACTGCTACTCCTTAACTTACGTTTCCGGCGAGCCGGAAACATTGGGGGTAGTTTGCAGTATCCCCTGCCTCGTAAATCTACCCCTATATCTTAATAAAGATAAATTGTTTTAATCCTTTATTGATTTCCAACAGACAGTCATATTGTGCTAGATAATAGTGATAAAATGACATAAGTCATGTGAGTCTATTAATTAGCTATTTACAAGGAGCATTCTCTGCAGATACAGAACAAACATTGACATCAAAGAAGAACCAAAAGGTCCACCAAGTCTCACCATATTCCTATCTCAAATGCAGGCTTAATTATAGCTCAGGACAGCATTAGGTATCCCAAGTACTCCTGAAATATGCGTGTCACTAGCTGGGAAATGGGACTGATGCAAAAAACATCCAAATAGAGGCTGCTTTGCAAGTGCTCCCTTATACACAACAGCACCGCAATCGCTGATGGTCACACTGTATATAATATAGCTACCTTAAGCAACTGGATGCTAAGTGGTTAAGCAAAGTGATGAGATATCTGTAGGCTCCTTGTACTCATACCAGGCCACTGACTTACTTGCTAGAATACTTGTTGCCTAATACAGACCAAAGTGCTCTGCTCATGCTCAGAAAAGCTTTAGTATCTTTCAAGGAAACAGGCAGCAGCACAAGAGGACTAAGCACTCTTCTGATGTTAATGGCTGAGCTATGCATTCTCTCATTAGCTGTTGTTGCCCCAGTCTATAAAAAAAAGTAACAACTGAATTAGGAGGTCTGATACGGAGGCTGCAGGAAGGATACATTTTTAATTCATACTCTTTAAAGAAAGCTAGAATAAACCTTTTTACATGCTAGCCTTAATCTCACAATAGTGACCTGGAACATGTGTGCATCACGGCTCTATCCCATAGTATCTCCAAAACCAACCTCACCATCATATCACAATCCTTTCAGTTTTATCATGTTTATGGACCATTACCTAACCCCAGGTTATTTAGGAAAACGATTAGATGTCTGCAGAGATGATACTTTGTTTTAAGCTGACTTACTTATTCCCAATGTGGTACAAAGTTTTCATCAATGTATTTTTCACTGTATATTTTTGTTTCTAAATACAGTCTGGGCTCTTTGTCAAAGAATGCTTGCGCCACGCTTTACATATTTTTAAAATGTAAAGAAAATGATATAAAAACATATATAAAATGTTATTTCAAGTCAAAACACCATACAACTAGGGTCTTTGTTTTTTTTGTGTTATGAGTTACTAAAAAGAGCAATTTTAACTACCAAAACCTACATTTTATTTCTTTAATGATGTATTTAAAAATACAATTTTAAATATATATACCTATATACTGCATAACACTTTTTTAATTATCATTTTACTATGTTCTGTTTTATTTAAAAACAACTAAATATTTAAAATAAAATAATTGTATGCAGAATGGGAATTACTATGTAAAGGTAATCAAAACATTCTTAAATTCTTGCAGTCTTTCAGAAGTTAAAATCCATATAAAATGCAAGAAAATGAGTAATGCAAAAAATTAGTGATTAGAGAACTGTCTAATACAGTAATCTAAACGTTTATCGTTTTGAATTACTAATTTTTTGGACCATAAATTACATCTCTCTTACAAGTCTTATAATTATAAAAATAATTTTCTGTAGAAAGATGTGTGGATATAAAAAATCTCAACCATAACTCTAAAATGACGTTGTTGCATCAGACCTCTATACTACTGCAAATAAAGGACCTATTTTATACGATCCCTCTATAAATGACACCAAAACATCATGAACAATTCACTCACTATCTGTGTCCTTGTAAACCAATTCAAAGATAGAAAAACAACCTATCGCTGACGTCTCTCCACAACTCCTTTATTTCACTAAGGCATCGCTAATGATGAATATTTTCTGTGTTATATGTAATCTTATTACTCTGCCTACAGGATAAAAAGTGCTATGAATTGTGTCCCCGAGAACATAAGAGGTTAAACATTGACATTATCAGTGGTTAGGCGAGAAGCAAAAGAAAGTTGCCCAGAAGAAAACAAATTAGACCCTACTCTCTGAATAATAACAGAATTTTTTGTTTTTGCTTTATCTGCTCCATTGTTGGTAAAGGCTGCCAAGACATAGTACTGCACAGACTATAGTATAGAGGACAGCACCAGCCAGGCTCAATCACCTGACTCCTATTGTTTTTTATTCAGAGCTTGATTCGCTCATTAATGTGCTTAGGCTCTGGTTTTGTTCAGCAACTGGTGTCAGCACTTGTGTTTTGGGTGAAGGGGTTCAGTGCATATAGGAGAGGCTCCCCTTGAGTAAAGGTATATTACATTTAACCATTTTAATACATAAAAAGATTAGGTAGCACATAGCCCAACTTAATACTGACAATAAAGGGGTGTGAGAGGTAGTGAAGCTTCAGGACTCGGACGGAGAGGTTCCCACTGGTTACCCTGTTACACAGAAGCTAATCAGGATTCCAAAAAAAATAAAATATATTATACCCACCCAACCCTACTCATGGGCCCTAAGCAACAAACTCTGGAACATTTGCAAGTAAAAATGAAGAGTGGGAAACCTCTCATACACACACACACACACACACCAGAGTCATGGTCAACCAACCAGTTGTGCAAAAAGGGAGATCAACATGTTTGGGAAACAATGTCCATACACAGTCTGCTCTGCACTCCATGTTGCTCTGTGCAGTGCTATGTCATGTGAGGCAGCACATTGAAGTTCTTCAGACAGTGGTTTCACGACCAGATTTCAGATTTGGGGCAGAATACTGACGTCTCATACGTGGTGGTGTGACAAACTGGTTGTAGTGAGGAGGCTGATCAGCCTGCTTGTGATAGGAGTTGTTGGTACTACTATCCTGGTCATTGTTGTGGTAAGAATTCCAATTCTGCTGTCTCTGCTGATTTTCAGGATACGGGAGGTGGGAACTGTAAGTGTCATTCTGGTAGGAGTCACAGGACTGTAGAGACTCAGAAGAACCTGATGCCTGGCGTCGGAGTCCCTTTTGATAGCCATTCAAGGAATTACTTCTCCAACGTGCATGTGGGGATTCATGGCTCGCATTATAACCCCTATACTGTTGTTGCAGCCACTGCTGGTTTCGAGACTGACTATAAGGACTCCATATCTGTTTCTCAGGTTCCACTTCCTCTTGTTCTTTGATTTCTGCTTCTTTGGGGATTTTAACTTCTATTACTTTCTTATCAGTGATGATGATGTGAGTTCCAGGACTCCAGGAGCTCCGGTGGCTGGGATTGCTTTTGAAAGGAAAGCGAGGCTTGCGGTTCTCTGGTGGGATGAAACGATGGGGGCCATTACGGCGTAGCTGCTTTGTGATTTCCTGTTGCTGGAGGTTTTTGAACTTCACCTGCTCTTGTCTTATCCACTGAGTTCGTCCTCTATGGAATAAAACATCATTATCCATCATATTTGTAATTCTTTCTGTCTTTTCCAAATCCTCTCCAGAAGTTTTGTATTTCTCACTTGCATTTGTAACCCTTTCATTTTCAGAGCTTGGCTTTCGAACTTTGGGTTCACCTTGTGGGCCTATTAGAGGTAGAACTTTCTCCATTTTTAGCATTTTGTTTCTTAGAGCTCGAATCTCCTCATCTTTCATGTTATTCTGAGTTTTGACCTCTTGCAATATGTCTTCTAGCTTGTCAACATGCACTTTCAGATCATCCACATCAGTGGGTCCCTTCACAGCACTCACTACATCCTCGATTCTCTCATCGCCTACACCTACTGTGTCCCATACATCACGAGCCACAGCCCGCCATGAGTCCCGCTCATTTGGATCCTTCTTCCCATACATAGAACATAGTTCCTTCATTTTCACTATGGCAAGAGCTTCAATCTCTTGACGGCTATGTTGAAAGTCATTGAGAGCCACTTCATAACATATTTCCTTCACAGCTTGTATCTTCAGATCTGATATTGTTACCCACTTGGAATCTTTGCTCAGCCGACGTCGCTGGGAAATATGGTACATTTTGTTTGGCTCTCGTTTCTTTCCACTGCTTGGCAGACCACACTTTTTAACAATGCTCTGAACTTTACTAGGGGGGAGCTTCTCCCGCAGTGAGGTGATTAAGCGCCAGCTCTCTTCACATGAGCGCTTCTCAGAATCGTCACCACTATCGGAGTCTGCATCCTTGGGAAAGAAAAAAAATCAAAATGGCCCCAACAGAAACAAAAAGATGAAAACACAAAAAAATAAAAAGCACAACGAACACAAAGGAGAAAGTAAAAAAATATGTAAACATGAAGGGTTTTAAACAAAAAGAGGTGTGGAAAACATGTTGGGAATTATTTTTACTATAATGGGCACTACCAATACTTTTCTCAATGGATACCTTTGTAACGCTGGGAGAAGTGAAAGCAGACTTTAGTATAACAGCAGAGTTAGAAGTAAGAACACAAATGTATGCATGCCACGGCACACTTGCCACTTCTGTCCGCACAGCAAACCCACCACTCGGAGATGCAAGAATAGAGTAGAAGATAGGTAAGAGATAAGTCAACGGTGGTTAGTAGATGCAGTTTTCAGACACTGGTGTTCACATTTTGTTTTGTAAACATTGGTGGAAAGAAGGTTATGTAAACGAAGAGACAAAGTGTTATAAAAGCCTTTAGTGCAAGGTGCCCAATCAGAAAAAAACCCACGTGAGCGACCAGAGTTGGAAAGATGAAAATAAAGTGAATTTATGTTTCCCATGAAACAGATTTCAATACAGTTTAAACTCTTCTACACATCAGGTTTTATGCTCCCTGCCAGAGATCTAATGGAGATTACTTCACTCTATATCTAGAGTACAGCAAAGAAAGGGTCGCAATTTTACGTTTACACCTTAGAACATATAACTGCAACTATTTTATATTTATGTTTGTTTGTCTTTTTAAGTGACTGTGTGAACTCTAAAGGGGAACCTTCACTCAAACTGGTATAATTGCATTTTCAGTATCACCAGCTACAAAATATTTCAGAAATCAGACCAAGATTAAAAGATTATTATAGAATATACTATAATGAATATACGCTCCCCATACACGGAGTTACATAAGGTTACAAACAATAATAAATTCTATATGCACAAAAAGAAGTTTAAGAAAAAAGAAAAGAAAATCTATACACAGTGTTGCTGTAAATAAAAAAATGCCTTTATGTATTGGTCCATTTACTAAACTGAGATTATTTAGATTATCAGTAATTATGGTAAATTGCAATACTTTTGATCAAATCTAGATATTAAATTGATAATAGCTGCTTTAATTGATTCGCTGACAATAACTGCATTAGTGTCCGAGTCTACGAGAGCTTTAGGATACTACACATAAGAACAGATGTCTGTATTAATTAACTTTACGCACGTGGTCAGTCACAAGTAATAAATAAACTAGATAAACCCACAGCATTTTTGTCTATATCTATAGATATTCTGTTAATGCACAGACTTCTATATGGGAATTAACACAGAAGTTATGCCAGTCTGACAAGTGTGATAAAGAGAGAATGTCCAGACTGCATGCAGCGACAGGAGAAAATGCATGCAGAGCACAACAGAGGCACACGCCAGAGAACCAATAGTGCAGGCAGAATATTGCACAAACGGTTAAAGGGTCCAGTGCACAAAGGTAACAAGAATAGCTGCTTATGATGGACGCCCCCCCTCTTTAAATTAAGATCAGTGTTATTACTAAGCAATGGGTACATTACACAGCCAGGACCAGTGCAGTGCTCACTGCCTTCTTAAAGCCAATCATTCTACAAACTCTGGCTGCACAGTATCTATCACTGTTAACATTCAGCACACAACGCCATTTGTGCAGGTTAAACTTTCATAGAGGTTTTGCCTACACAAGACTGGGAACAGTTTCTATGTTGTCCTGTGTGAGCGAAAGAAGGACGCAGAGAACGCGTGTAAGGAAGAAGGGTTTGGGACACTTACAAGTCTCTGCTGCTCCAAAAGAAGATCGGCTTCCTCTTTCTCCTTCTTGTATTGGATTTCCATCTCCTGAAGCCTAAAGATGACAAGACAGCCATTATTTGTACACATTCTGTGGAAATGATTTAAGGGACGTGATACCCAAATGTGAAAGTGATGCAGCACAGCTGTAAAAAGCTGACTAGAAAATATCACCTGAACATCTCTATGTAAACAAGATATTTTACCTCAAAATTTCCTCAGTAGCCCCATCCCATTGTAATTGGATTTTCAGCAGCCAATCAGGATGCTAGTCCTTCAGTAAAATCTCATGAGATCACAGTAGAGCAAAGCATGAAATCAGCACTGCTGACACTGATTGGCTTTTCTTTTTTCTTTTTTTTTACATGCAGCTGACAGTAACTGATGTATTGGGGGTTATGTAGGGGGCGCCACAAGCAGTCTGGTTTAATTAAAATTGAAGTTTACAAATCGCTGATTAGGATTTAATCGATATCACTATATCTTTCTCTATTTAATCGATACCACTTTATGTTTCTGTGTTCAATACTTGTGCATTTGTGAATTAAGCATAGAATCATCACTGAGAAAATTATTAAAGCACAGTACCCAATTAGATACAGATAAATTCAATTGCCATAACGTCTATCCATCTAAAACACACCGATAAAATATTTATTTCAACACTGATTATATATATATATTTTTTTCACCACTCAAGTAACCTTTCACACTATTTGTCCTTTTATAAATCTCTTTTAAACACATCTGTTATACAGTTTTCACAAATACTTTACAGATCATCTCACTATCACATATTAAGTGATTTAACACAACCTAATAGTATCCAATTTAACAAACACAGAATTAGTCACATTAAATATAAAAATTCACGGATGCACAAGTATTGAACACAGAAATATAAAGTGGTATCGATTAAATAGAGACAGATATAGTGATATCGATTAAATCCTAATCTGCGATTTGTAAACTTCAATTTGAATTAAACCAGACTGCCTGTGGCGCCCCCTACATAACCCCCACTTCATCTTTTATGATTTATTTGTGGAGTCATTTGTGAGAGACTCATCAGTAAGGGTGGCTAGATCTGGTGTAGAGTTTCTACAGTTCAACTAAACCTATAACTGTTCACTGAGCACTTACTATTGTCAGATGAAGACATTTTGAGCTAAACTATCTTTTTTACATAGAGATGTTCAGGAGATATTTTTTTGTCAGATTTTTTACAGTAATGCTGCATCACTTTCAAGTCATTTAGCATATTAGTATCATGTCCCTTTAAAGGGACATTGTACACTAGATTTTTCTTTGCATAAATGTTTTGTAGATGATCCATTTATATAGCCCTCCCGGAGTGGTGTCCCAGCCAAACCTCATCAGCAGTGCTAAGTAAGTATTTAAGGTTTTAGGTTTTATACTGATTTTTATATCAGTATCTATGCATATTCTTCTTTATAGTAGTGTCTATTACATGCAGTTATATGAAAACTGGTGTACACTATCTCTTTAAAGGGACGTGAAGGTCAAACTTCAAAAATGTAATGTTTTAGACAGAACATGCAATTCTAAGAGACTTCTATTATCAAACTGACTTCACTTTCTTGGTATCTTTTGTTTAGGGCATACCTAGGTAGGCTCAGAACTCTGCATGTTTTTAGCACTACACAGCAAACACTGTTGCCAAATAGTGCTTAAGACACATGCAGCTCCCGGGCCAACCTTGGTATCCCCAACAACAAAGGATAGAAAGAGAGTTAAGTAAAGTGTTCTATGCTCTTCCTGAAATAGAAATGTTTCATTTTGACTTTCAAGTCTCTTAAACTTGCTAGAATGAGTTTTGATGTTTCAGTGAAAGCACTGTGCATGCGGCGCATGTCTAAATACACCCTGTGCACCAGCATGTAAACACTGTGCATGCGGCGCATATCTAAATACACCCTGTGCACCAGCATGTAAA
>CAJPDP010237718.1:0-10793 GCA_905336975.1 Bombina variegata variegata | reverse complement strand
CGTTAGGTTTTATTTTGCAGGCAGTTTAGGGAGTTACGGGGCTCCAATACTCAGCGTAAGGCTTACTACGCCTGCATTTTGTGGCGAGGTGAAAATGGAGTAAGATTTCTCCATTTTCACCACGTAAGTCCTTATGCTGTATATTGGACACCAAACTGCGCTGGTTTGGTATACCTGCCAATGGCCCAAAAAACTACGGGCGACGGCAGAAATATACGGGCGTAACTTCTAGGTTACGCCATATATAGGATACCAAACCAGCGCAAAATTCGTAGCCGGCATTTGCGGGCGATGCTGCATATCGGATCGGGCCCTTGATCTATAGAATATTTGTTAACTCATAATTTTTTCATGTTCCAGAATGGTTGCTATCTCCAGAGACGTGGAACAGCTATGGGGGCTAAATTTGCCTCCTCCTATGCTAACCTTTTTATGGGTTGGTGGGAGCTGTTCCACGTCTATGGAGATGGCAATCCTTTTAGGGACAAAGTGATTCAATATCATCGGTACATAGATGATTTGTTGTTTATCTTTATATTTTATAATTACTTATTTTTATTGAGAAAATTGGGTTCCAACAGAAGTAATACAGTTTATCCACGCAGGGATGTACATATACTGGAACAATCACATTTCGATCATAAACCTTCGGCAAGGATAATTGATAACGATAACAACATGAGAATGAATGGATACATATCGAGAATATAAAGTGCTATAATTAATGAGTACCAATCAGAAGAAACATAGCACTTACTCAGAAAATAGCCTATATAAATGATACCTGGAAAATTCGAATTAGGGATGCCCAAGGGTACTGGAATGATTTCTCAGTTTAAGTTATAATGCCTTATAGTTCTGCGCCTCTCGTAGTTTTGGGAGGGAGAGGGGAATAAGGGAGAGAAAAGGAAATAAAAAAAAAAAAAGGGGGGGAGGGGAGAAAGGAAAGGTGAGCGGGCTCATTCATGGGAAGTGTGAGGGGTTTTAAGGATACATGGATAACAGGGATCTTAACAGTTGTATTTTTCAATCCATGGTAGCCATATTTCGCAGTAGGTATCTAGTTTGTCCAAAACCGAGTAGGAGTAAGACCCCCATCTTCTGTATAAAGGTCAGTGTTGCTTTGACTTGGGTGATCGTGGGGGGGGATTTTTGCTTCCAGGCCTTCGCGATTTCAAGTTTGATAGACATCAGCAGGTAGATAGTGAATGATTTTTGTGCTGTTGTCATGGCTGGAAAGTCTAGATGAAGAAGGCATATTTGTGGGCTAAATGTCAAAGTAACACCCAGTGAATGAAGAATGTTAAAGAGCTGCCTCCAAAGAGGTGTAATTATTGGGCAAGACCACCAAATATGACTCTGTGTGCCAACCTGGCCACATTCTCTCCAACATATTGGGGAGTGGGAAGGGTACATTTTATGGAGGGAAGCGGGGGTCAAATGCCAGAGAACAGTGATCTTATAATGGAGTTCCCATAATGTTGCACAATGCAGCATTTTTTTAGTAAATAATATTTCTCTGTGCCAAGTGTCGATGTCAGCAGTAAAATGTAGTTCTTTTCCCCAGGCTAAGTGTTGTGAGATTTTGTGATGTGAGTGAGAGTCCAGGAGGAGATCGTAATGCAAGGACAATGTCCCCCTAAGGGCCGTGGTGTGTGACCATCTCTGTTCCCATTTGGTGGTTTCCCTAATACTATCTCTAGGGTACCCCCAAGATCTAAGGATGGAGCATAAACGGAATGCCTCAAATCTAAGTCTGTGAGGGACTTGCAAGTCAGTACAAATTCTGCTATGCAAGAGAGTTCTGGCATGGTCATAGAGATCCGAGATGTACAGAATATTAAGCTTTTGCCAAGCAGAGATATGGGAGTCAGAGAGACAAAAGAGGGAACCTGCAATGGTTTGTTGCGGTGATGGGTGAGGGGCAATCGTGGGCACGTGTCTAATTTGGTCCCAAAATTGTAGAGTGTCGGTGATCACAGGATGTGTCACCCCTAGTTCCTTCCTATAATGTGAGGGGATCCAGGGTAGATTGCATAGTTGTAGCTCTGGTGGCAAGAGAGACTGTTCCACCGCCCTCCAAGAGGGCACACTTGAAGTGTAGCTCAAGCTTAAGAGGTGGGCTAGACGAGCGGCTTGGTAGTATATAATAATATTTGGGAGGCTCAGCCCACCTTTAGAGGTATCTCGCTGTAAAGTCTGCTTGGAGGTCCTAGGTTTTTTATTCTTCCAGATATAGGAGGTTAGAAGGCTCTGTAATTTATTAATTATGGGTCTAGGTACATTAATCGGAAGTTATCGGAACAGGTAAAATATTTGGGTATGAAAGACATTTTGACAGCAGCTATCCTCCCTGTCCACGATATCTCTCAATATTCCCAAGAATCTAAGAGCTTTTTCCATTCAGGTAATCTGTTCGTAAAGTTCTTAGTAATAATTGTGGCGGGGGTCATGCTAAGGTGTACTCCGAGGAGTTTGATGGAGTCTTTAGACCAAGTAAATTTAAATTGTCTCTGTAATAGGGCTAGATCAGAGGGCGCAATATTAATAGACAAAGCTTCAGTCTTGGTTATGTTCAATTTATAATGGCTCAGGGTATGAAAGGACTCAAGGAGTCGAAAAATGGCTGGGAGGGACTCGAATGGGTGGGTCCGCATAGAGAGTGATTTTATGTTGGGTGCCTAAAGCAGGGAAGCCCGAGATGGCCGGAGCTAATGTAATAGCTTGCCCAACTGGTTCTATGGAGAGTGCAAATAATAGTGGTGAGAGGGGACAGCCCTGTCTAGTGCCATTTGAGATCTCAAAATATCTAGATTGGAAACCGACACCTTTCACTCTAGGTGTTGGGTTAGAATATAGGGCTTGTACAGCAATGATAAATTCGGTTGGTAGTCCAAATGCCCTCAAAGTCTCCCAGAGATACACCTATCTCACCCTGTCGAAGGTCTTCTTGGTGTCTAGCGACAGGGCAAGAAGGGGAACATTCTCCTCTCCAGCTCTCACAAGTATGTCAAGTATGTGTCTAGTGGCATCCAGTCCCTCTCTGAGAGGGATGAAACCCACCTGATCCGGGTGTATCAGGGTGGATATTATTAAAGAGAGTTGAGTAGCAATGATTTTAGCGTATAATTTGGTGTCCAGGTTGAGCAGTGAAATGGGGCGATAACTGCCGCATTCTTTGGGGTCTTTACCTGGTTTCAGAATTGTAGTGACTATTGCTTCTAGGTATTCTTTACGGAAGGAGCCCTTATGCTGTACCTCATTAAAGGTTCTACAGAGAATGGGTGTGATTAGGGGCTCAAAGGTTTTATAGAATTGAGCAAAAGAATATACAAAAAAGAATATAAAGGGTTAGATTGTCTGATGGCTCACAGGGAGGGAGGGGTGCCAGGGGTAGGGGGTATAAGGAGTATCCACCTGGGGCGAGAAAAGGGAAAGCGCAGTAGGCCATAACAGGGAGAAGAAGAAATAACCATAAATATTGATACTCAAGTTAAAGTTTACCAGAAGGGAAGGATCCATAAATACATAACATTGATTGAATTCACAACAGGCAACAGCAATGCTTATACATGAGGGGTGTACAATACAGGGTAATTATACATATGTATGAGCTTTATAAATAGGGGTAGTAATAGCTTGTGTATAGGGGTACAAGGAGAATGAGAGGTAGCGTCCTCAGTCAATTATTTGTCGTAAATAGGTGGTAGGCATAATACAGAGGTAAGACGATAGATAGTGAGGTGAGTGGGACATCTAGAAAACGTGTAGTTTCGACAAAGTAATGTATGTCTAAACCAATAGTCAGTGAGGTCTGAGGTATAGGCTCTTGGGTCTGGGGAGAGAGGGATATATCAGTGGGAAGATAGTTAATGTTCTATGAAATAGAGAATGAAGGGTATGGGTATACCAGTGTATAGTCACAGAATAACAGTCATAATGTGGAGGTAATCTGTAGGTAAGAAGGGAAAGTATCAAAGTCCACTGGAGGTGGGTCGTCGGCACGTAGTCTAGGTTTTGTAGTCTAGGTTTTGTACCGTAGGAATTGTATCTTGGGCGATGAAGTGGTATACTATGGCTGCAATATAAGGTGGGAGCGGGTGAGAGGCTGATCAAAAGGAGACAGTTAGGGTGCTCTCATAGCTCGGTGACTGTATATCTGTGCAGAGCTGTGTGTCCTAGGGTAAGGCTTGTTAATAGGTCTGAATAATGATGGGGGCAAAATTGCCCAGATCAGCATCGGTTTTTAGGCATGACCAAAGTAAACATTAGACAGTAAAACACATATACACCACATGCATCAAATGAATATTCAAAGAGTAACCAAGGGATGGCCAACAATATTAATGAAAACTCTCCCAGTAACAGCCAATCTACTGCGTGTGAATTCAAAACTACCCCAAGGAGACAAAATGAGGTTGGTGGGAGAGACTACTTATCCCCAGTGCATACATGTATGGTGGTGTGGTGATGAGGGGTGAAGTTAACCAGAGGGGTTTAAAGGTAAAATACTGACATGTGGTTTGGTATAGAACACCTGAAAGACCAAAAGTGGGGAGTTCTAAGTGTAATGGTCAAGGTGTAGAGGGTGTTAGGTCCGTATATTATGAATTATAGAGATGGGAGTTGAGATCAGATAATAAGTAAGGAGTGCTCACTATCTTGGTATCAATAGAAAAGGGATAATGTGTCAGCTCTTGACAACCTAGAGAGTAATGACCTGGGGGGTATTAAACAGGGAACAAACATATAAACATAGTATTGAATTACGAACAGAATAACTAAAACAACTCTATAAACCATTAACTGTAAAAGTCAAACCATATTACCAGACATCTTATAGTTCTGTCCACGTTGTGGAAAAGCTTCCAAAGTTCTTGAAAAGCTTCCAAGGTTCTTAAGAGTCCTCTTCCAAGGGGATACGGGGCAGCAAACTGTCTGAGTATGAGTGGGTGTCCAGAGACCTAAAAGTATTGACATACTTGAAACCAGGACATACTTGAAAACTAGAGAAATCTCAATGTATCCTTCCTGGTAAAATATTTTATAAATAAAATAAATAAATAAATAAATGGTCTCTGGGCTACAGAGCTGTCAGGGTGTGGGTTCAAGGGTCTTCTTTGGAGGGAGGAATATCTTTTCTTTTAGATTGGTAAGTGAACCTCTGTGGCAAAGGACGCCACACTGGAGTGGTGGGATTGAGGGACCCAATGTTTTCGGTCGGGTCTTTAGATGATGTTGAGGAGTGGAGTAGTCCTGTAGAAAGTAGGAGCTTGATGCCCTGCTCAGGTGTGGAGATGGAATAGGATTGTTCCTTAACTTGAATGTATAGCTTAACTGGGAAAGCCCATCGATATTTAATGTTGTTTTGGCATAGACATTGAGTGACCTGTTGAAACGAGTATCTCCTGGACAGGGTATGTGAGGACAGGTCTGGGTAGATTTGAATGGCTTGAAAGGGCTCTTTCAAATTTTTGTTTTGGAATGATGCTCTGAGTATTCTTTCTTTAAACGTGTAATAATGCAATCAAAGGATTACATCTCTCGGGGATCCTGCCGGGGAGTTCCTCGGTCTGAGTGCCCGATGGGCTCTGTCTTGTATGGGCCCAAGAAGTTCCCTGAACAGGCCCAACAGGTATTTGGTTAGGCCCGGTGTTCCAATCTCCTCTGGGATGCCACGGACTCTAATATTGTTTCGGCGAGACCTGTCTTCCAGGTCCGCCAGCTTGGACTCCAGATCCAAAATAATTTCAGAGAGGGACTGCGTATAAGCAAGCAGGTTAGAATGGTCTACATGGAGGTCCTCCTGTTTCCTTTCATGTGGTTCCGTTCTTTCTCCTAGTGAAGAGATATCCCTTTTCAGTTCGGATACTGACATTTTGAGCTCTTGCTTGAGAGATGAGTGGTGAGAGTCCATTTTATCCAAGAGCTCTTTGATAGATTCTAGTATGGAAGAGTTTACACCCACAGATCGCTCCGTGAGGTGACCCGTGGCTCTGTGAGATCCCCTAGACATGTCTTGTTCAAGGACGCTTTTGTTAATAAAGTGATCTGAAAGAGTTCTCTTTAGGGGGTCTGTGTGTTTTGGTTTCTTTTTTTGAGAGGGAGACATAGTGTAAATATATGGGACACCCAGCTGTTAGGCAAGTGCTGAGTGTGTGGGATATGTAGACTCCCTTAGTTAAAGACAGGTGAAGTAAATAGAACTGGCACCCCTCACGGCCAAAAGCCTAGCACATAATCTTAATCTGGGGTTGTTAAGTAGAAATAAGGTGGTAATTAGCAAACGTGGTTAATCGGGTGTAGCGTATTCGGTGGGATCCTGAGAGTAACCTACAGTCTGTCTCTCTCCTAGGGGAAATGCTGAGCAGGCACGGAGAGGGTAAGCAGGATATGACCCGTAGGCAAAATGGGCCGACGGGAAAGGGAGCAGAGAGAACAGTTAGTACAATTTAATAGGTATCTTATTCTTTTGAAGTTTTTAACCCGGTAATGGAGAGTGAGGGTTTAGTATTGGGCTTCAATTTGGCTGCCACTGGCAGAGTGCTTCAGCCTAATGGAGTGGCGGCTCAGCCACCATATGAGTGAAAGGCGTGGGCCTAGTATAAGGACAAAAGTCACTGAGAGCAATGATAGGTCAGTTCTTTCCCCTGGAGTGGAGAAAATAGAGTGCTCTAAAATGTGGTCTACCGTCTGTGGTAGAGGTGGATTTAGAAGGAGCAAAGAGACTGTCCAGAGGTTACTGTATGCTCTACCACATGTGTGAAAGGAACCTTATGTGATGAAGGTCAAACTATATAAGTGTGGTAATCCGCTTTTCACATAGGTGTCACATAAATCTTGCCTATAAGGCTACCTACATATGCCAGCCCAAATGAGAGCTCTATTATGGTAGAGGTATGTCCAAGGTGCAGGGCACTAAACTATACTGTAGTGTATGAGTCCCTGCTGCAGTTGGGTATATATATCTCTACCCTCTGTACCTTACAAGCAGCAAGAAGAAGACGTCTAGGCTGGCAAGTGGGGATGTGTTTGAGCCGCGTGTAAATCTCCTCAGAGTGCTTGCTGTGATGATGAGCGGGCCCCAGACCTGAGCCGGATAACCTGCAGACTTGGAGGAGATCGGATCCGTTGTTGGTCGTTGCCGGCCTGCTAGCATGCCGAGATCAGTTTCAGGTCAGTCACAACTCCTGTGACTGATGTACCACGATGACTGGTGCCTAAGGGGAGCCCCGGGAGGCCCGAGAATGATCCGGTCCGTGCGACCAGACAGATTAGGGTGTCGCCACTCTCCGGCTTCAATACTTTCCTGCTGCGGGAGGTGTAAGTGGGTCAAGGAAGATTAAAATAGGAGGATAATAAAATAAATGTCCCAATTAAGTGACTTTTAACGGTCTTGGTTTCTGGAGCTTAGTAGTTGTGCGTCTGCCCTGTAATATGGCAAGCTCCACCCTCTTGTTGTTTATCTTTGATGGTACTGAGGAAGAGATAATACAATTCTGTGAATATCTTAATAATAACAAATGTGGTATTTCTTTCACCAATGAACACAGTCCCAGCAGTATTAATTACTTGGACTTAACGATTTCTTGTGATCAATTTGGGAAAGGCATTGAAACAGAAATATTCATAAAACCGACAGCAGGCAACACAACTTTACAATACAACTCACCCTAGACACGTAATGAAAGGTATACCTAAAGGAGAGTTAATACGCATCAAGAGAAATTGCTCTACAGATACTGAATATCAGAAACAAATGAAAGAGGCTTTACTTAGACTAAGAGATAGGGGTTACCCTGATGAAATATTAAACGAGGCAAAAACACATGTAGAAGGGATGAGTAGAGAAGATCTTGTATATAAAAAGAAAAATAACAGGAAGGATCAATTAGGTAAACAAAAAATAAAATTTATCACTATAGCATTGAATACAAGAAGATTTGTGCTATAATTAAGGAAACATTACCTATCCTCTATGTTGATCCTATTCTTAAACAGATCATAGAGAAAGGCTGTGAATTCATTCCCAAAAGAGGAAAAACGTTAGGTAATTATTTGTCCACCACAGACCCTAAGCCTGCAGTCAACAAATGTTAGTTGCAGAAAAGAAAAGTTTTTTTTCAAATGCAAGAGGCCTATATGCAAAACCTGTGGTTTTGCATCTGAGGGTGAAAAATTCAAATCATCAGTGACTCAGCAGGAATACAAAATACATTTTTTCATAAATTGTGCTACAACTCACGTGATTTATTTACTAACATGTAAACTCTGCGACATACAGTACACAGGTAAAACTACCAGACCCCTCAAAGAAAGATTTTTGGAACATGTGAGATCCATAGAAGATGATTTTTCAGATACACCTGTAGCAAGACACTTTAAAACAGAACATAATGCAGATCCTTCTGCTCTGGTATAAAATCTATACCTTGTATAGACAAATTGGAGAAGGGGGGGGGTGATAGAGAAGCACCCCTAAGGGTCTCAACATGATAAGGGATTTTGATTTATTTATTTAAACTTCTTTTCAAATTCTTGCCCAGATATATATCTGTGCGGTCCATATTCCGCTTTAAGTACTTGTTATTTTTGGGATATCCTAATTTCTTTCCATTTGAGTCATTCTTATTGAGATAATCATGCTTGTTTTTGTATTTAATGCAATATATTTTGTGTTCTTCAAAACTTAATAACCATAAATCATAGTCTTTGTAAGTTTATAACATATAAGTCTTACGATTAAGAAGCAATATAAATAAATATTTTCTATAACATTATTTAATAGATAGATACAAGTTCAAAGAGGATGTATCAAATTCAATGTGTTAAATAGAAATCCACAGTATTTATACTAAGAAGCAACTATGATGTACCTTTACTATTGGTGACTGCAAAATTCCGCTTTAAGTAATGAATGTATATCTTGACAGGTGCGTAACTAATTGACGTTAGACAATTAGGAAATGATTGTTTTAAAAGGCGTGCGCACGAGAGCATCTACAAGCAGTGACCAAGTGCATTACGGCACGAAAAGCGTCTGCGGAGTGCTCTTGTACGCTCATCTGTCTAGCACTTTTTATCTTACTTGTACTGTACCCTGATGTTTTTATCTTTTTTCTAATAAATGGATGTTTTACATATCCTCTGTTGACTGTGCGCCACTTACCTTTAGATTTATATATGTATATACCCTGTACATATATATATATATATAGTTAAGCTGACTGGTTCAAGTGCGCATGCACAGATGATGTAGAAATGCGCACTCCGGATCGGAAAGAAGGTGTTTGAAATATGAATGATTGACAGAACCGGCCTTGCAGCACTGTCCCTGAAAAAAATCTCGAGCTGCATGGGCGGCTAGTGGAATTCAAATCAGGTATTTATTTTTATTGATTTTAAAAGTCTTCCGTAGCGCTTATACTCTGCAAACTAAGGTCAATATTTAAGTAATACATAGAATACCATAATTATAGTTATCCCAGTTTAGTATTTACAGTCCATTTAAATGAGAGCAGGTGATCTGGAGACTTAGATGTCTATAAGGCAGAATTCATTCAACTTGTATTGTCATATTCATGCTCTATCCAAATATTTTATTTTGTAGTAGTGACCTATTTACTAATGTTCAACTGGAGTCCTGCCAGCTCTATGTTTAGTGAAGTGTTCTGAGAGCAGGTCAATGTGTACAGTAAATTGCAAAATGATATCATGTAGGTTATTCCATAAAATAATGCCTGTAAATTATTCATGCGTAACTTGCTATTAGAGCTCTCAAAACTCTGTAGCCATTGATTTTATTTCATAACTCTAAAGTGCTGAGTATGTACTTGAAAACTATAAAGGAAAAACATGTATTGCGGTATGTATAATAATGGCCATAAGCTCGTCTCATGAGATCTCAGTTCAACTGAACTATTGAGAGGGTCATCTATAATATAAAGTGAAAGCACAGTATACAATCCAACACTGAATATCTGTGTCCATATAATGTGCAGCAAATTGAAAGCTCCAAATAGGCAAGATGAAATGTTATATTGTATGTTAGTTTTATAAAGCTTTTTTTTAACTAGGACACAATAAATCAGCCTTAAATAACGTCCATTGTTGAGCATTGGCTAAAGTATCCTTCTTGGTTATCACAGTAATTATTTGGTCCCTGTCAGCTGCAACCGCCAACCCAGGTAAGACGAATGTTATTATTTTATGTTTAAATGATGGAATTAATGTTCTCCTTTACATTTATTCTATCATTCAAATGTTTCTATGGGAGAAATGTAGCATTCTTATATATTTGAATGTTGTTGTTTTTTAAAAAAAATCAATAACGGTTTTAGGACATAAAAATACAAAAATAAACTGCTCAAATGTGTTAAAGCATTTTGTTATTGCTCCATTATTTGCCTATACCTATGTGTTTAACCACTGCAAGTTAAACACATAATTAAAGACAGGCCGGATCAGCTATTTATTCCAAGAAGGACCAGCAAAAGAAGCCCCATGCATTGAACACGGAAAGTGATTGGCAGCTACACACATATGCCACACCTGTCTCAGTGGCCATGCTCCAGACCATGTGGCTGATTTATTTAAGTGCGAGCCGACATGATACGATGTAGCTTATCATGTAAGCGCACATCGATAAATGCCGACAGCATACGCTGTTGCATTTATCATTGCACAAGCAGTTCTGGTGAACTGTTTGTGCAATGTCGCCCCCTGCAGATTCGCAGCCAATCGGCCGCTAGCAGGGGGTGTCAATCAACACGATCGTACACGATCGGGCAGAT
>CAJPDP010237716.1:0-10144 GCA_905336975.1 Bombina variegata variegata | reverse complement strand
AGGCCCCTGTGCAAACAGAAGGCTTTTACTACTCAGAAAGTGTGAAAAAAAGTGGATCCATCGCCTAGAATGTTTAGAACCAAAAGGACTTAATATAGATTTAGATCTGCAGGCGTTTATGGATTAAAAGATAAGCAATATTATGTAAGTGCCTATATAATGCATGTTTTTGTATTATTATTTTTTTAAAGTTTTTATTGAGAAAATTAGGTACAAACATAGAATACTGATATGACCACGCAGGGAAATATTTGTACTTGTACAATCATATTTGCTGTGTAACTTTAGACAAATACAATGGTCAGTCATGAACAGGTAATGATTCTGAATAACAATAACTTAATCTTAAACAGATAAGAGATGAACAACTAAAGTCCTAAGGTATAGACATTCGTAAAAACAATGCCAATGAAATGGCGAAATCACTGACCAGAAAATTGTGGACCCAAAGCTTCCAAAGTTACATAGTTATTTCTCATTTTTTAATATTAAACCATATATTCCTATACTTCTCGTAGATTGCTATAGACCAAAGTAGAGGGGCAAAAAAGAAAAAGAAAAAAAAAGAGGGGGGAGGGAGGAAGGGGGGGGGGTGAAGGGGAGAGTAAGGTGATTGTGGCATCACTGAATGTCTCAGTGGGGGAATTTCTCCGACAGGGGCCATCCAAATCTCTAAATAAGAGTCTGTCCCATTCAGGGCAGAGTAAGCATATGATTCCATCCTATGTAGGTAATTTGCAGTGGCAATGACTTGTGTGATTGATGGAGGGGATTTCTGTTTCCAAGCTTTCGCTATTTCGAGTTTGGTAGACATTAGTAGATAAATGGTTAGAGATTTTTGTGCAGTGGTGAGTGCAGGAAAATCTAAATAGAGAATGCACGCCTGAGGGCTTAGTGTAAGGGTAATGTTAAGTCGCCTGAGAATGTTGAAAAGTTGTGTCCATAGGGGTGTGAGTATTGGGCAATACCACCAAATATGACTCTGTGTACCCACTAGGCCACAGCCTCTCCAACAAGTAGGGGGATGAGTATTATATATTTTATGCAAAGTAGCGGGGACCAAGTGCCAACGTACCGTAATCTTAAAATGCAGTTCCCACAATGTTGCGCAGTGTAGTATTTTTTTAGTGAAAAGTATCTCCCTATGCCAGGAGTCTATGTCAATGGTAAAGTTCAATTCTCTTTCCCATGCCATATGCTGTGAGATCTTATGGTGAGAGTGAGGATCAAGAAGCAGGTCATAATGGTATGAGAGGGCTCCCTTAATCATAAGGGCTTGCGACCATCTTCTCTCCCAATTAGTAGTTTCTCTAAGATCAGTTCCAGGGAATCCCCAAGACCTGAGAATAGAGCAAAGGCGAAACGCCTCAAACCTCAGAGGATGTGGTATTTGTAGGTCCCTGCAAAGTCTATTATGTGTTAGTGTATTTGTATGGTCGTATAGGTCCGAAATATATTTCACCTTGAGTTTGTTCCATGTAAGGATGTGTGAGTCAGGGAGACAGAAAAGTGAGCTAGCGATTGTCTGACATGGTGAGGGATGAGGTGCGATAGTGGGGAGATGTCTGGTCCCAGAATTCTAGGGTGTCAAGAATCACTGGATGGGTTAATCTGAGATCTCCCCTACGGTGTGTGGGTACCCAAGGCAAGTCTTGCAAATGTAAGCCGACTGGTAGTAAAGACTATTCAATCATCCTCCATGAAGCTGTGTTAGTCGTATAGCTCCAACTCAGCAGGTGGGTAAGGCGAGCGGCCTGATAGTAGAGAATAATATTTGGGAGACTCAAACCACCCCCAGCAATGTTTCTCTGTAGTGTCTGTGTGGTGGTCCTTGGTTTTTTACCTTTCCAGATATAGAAGGTGATAAGGCTCTGCAATCTATTGAGGATGGGTCTAGGGACATTGATCGGGAGGGAGCGGAACAGGTAAATAATCTTAGGGATAAAGGACATTTTAACAGCTGCTATCCTACCTAGCACAAATAATCCTAGCACAAATAATAATGGTGAGAGGGGGCAGCCCTGCCTAGTCCCATTGGAGATTTGGAAGAAGTCGGATTGAAAACCAACCCCTTCACTTTGGCAGAAGGGTTAGAATATAGTGCTTGTACAGCTGTGATAAAAGCAGTCGGGAACTTAAACGCACACATGGTTTCCCACAAATATTCCCATCTCACCTTGTCAAAGGCCTTTTCGGCATCTAATGACAGGGCGAGCAGGGGCATTCTTACTTCAGCTGCCCTAAATAGGATGTCTAACACCCGCCTTGTGGCATCAGGTCCCTCCCTCAGTGGAATGAAGCCCACTTGATCAGGGTGGACCAAGGTAAAGATAATTTTAGAGAGACGGTTAGCTATAATTTTGGCATACAGTTTAGTGGCTAAATTTAGTAATGAGATAGGGCGGTAGCTACCGCAGTCCAAAGGGTCTTTACCTGGCTTAAGTATAGTGGTAATAGTGGCTTCTAGATATTCTTTATGAAATGTGCCTTTTTTCATCACTTCCTTAAAGGTTCTACATAGAATGGGGCAATTGTAAGGTCGTAAGTCTTATAAAATTGGCCAGTAAAGCCATCTGGCCCTGGGGGCTTAGCTATCTTAAGTTCTTTAATGCTAGTTTTGACCTCTTCAAGTGAAATCGGAGTAATGAGATCTTGAGAGGCTTCATCTGTAATTTGAGGAAGGTGAAGAGACTCTAGAAATAGGCGGACTTCCTTTATCGGAAGGAGAGGGCGGTAGGGTCAGTATCCCCTAAATTATACAGATCCACGTAATAAATTTGAAAAGTTTCACCGATCTCTCTTGGTGAGGTGACTACACCGCGTTGTGAGGAAAGACGGAGTATTTTAGATTGTGCCGTTTGGTTTCGTAGTTTTGTCGCTAAGAGTGAGGAGGCCTTATTGCTTTTATAATAGTATATTTGTTTGAGCTTCTCTAAATTGGCCTGCATTCTCTGATATTCTAAAGTTCTGAGCCAATTCTGAGTCAATAGTATAGGATGTAGAGAGTCTGCTCTTAAGGGATCTAAGTTGGCAGGTCAATGTAGCTAGGGATGCGGTCTGAGCTTTATGGATCTGTGTTGCTTTGGAGATATAATGACCTCTAATAAAAGCCTTGAGGGAAGCCCACAAGACCTCTGCAGTGACCTCACTAGTGTCATTTACTTCTAAAAAATTTGTGATTATGTCTTGAGTTTCCAGTTTGAGAGTCGGATGGGTGATTAGGAAATCCCTAAGACGCCATGTAGGGGGGTGGGGGGGTGAGTGGGTAAGATGCAGGCCTATTGTGAGGGTAAGGGAGTCATGATCCGACCAGGATATCGAAACAATCCTAGCACGTGCGACATGGTCTAAACATGTGAGCTCATAAAAAAGAAGTCAATAAGAGTGTAGGATTTGTGCGGTGGGGAGTAAAATGTAAACTCTTTATCTGAAGGATGGAGAGCTCTCCAAACGTCATATAAATCGTATTGGCTAAATAGTTTTTGAAACGCCATTGAGAGGGGGTGGGTTGACCTCTCTACTGAGGAGATCCTGGGGCCTAATCTATCTAGGGTGGGGTCCCAAATTAAATTTAAATCGCCTCCCAAAACCAACTCACCCTGTTTGACTGCTGACACTAAGCTCAATAGATGTCTAAGATACTTAATTTGTTTTGTTTTAGGAGCATAAGCATTTACTATGGTGATTAGTTTGTCATTTAATCTGCTTACTAGTATGAGATATCGGGCTTGTGGGTCACATTCTATGTAGATAGGTTCATATGTGACCAGGGAACTGATAAGGATCGCCACACCTCTGGATTTAGAACTGTGTGACGCAGTAATGATAACTGGGTATTTCTTATATTTTCGGGAGGTGTCGGTATTCGTGAGCCAGTGTGTCTCTTGAAGCAAAGCGATGTCTATTCTGGAGTGCTGAAGCATTTACCATGAGGCTACACTTGGTAGGAGAATTGAGACCCTGTACATTAAGTGTCAGGATGCGCATTTGTGCCATGATTAGATGTATTAGGTGTATGGGGAAAAAGGAAGGGCAATAGAGAGAAAAAAAAAAGGGGGGGGGAGGGGCTTCTGTATCTACGAGAATAGAAAGTCGGAATATGAGCGTATTATCGTTACATCAACAAAGTGTAATGGAGGGTAATTCAGCGGGCGAGAGCCGCTCAAAAATAATGGGGAATGAGATGGAGGGGTAGGAGTTGCGTGTATATATGATATAAGATATTAGTGGGAGTGCACTAAAAGATATAGGTATATGGTGAACCAAGTGCTATCAATGTTCAGTAAAGTCTAAGACTAGATAACTATACTGGGGGAGGAGATATTGAGTGAGAAACTTAGGGAATAAGTATTTAGATAAATAAAATGTATAAAATAGATAATGGCATAAAGGCAGGGGGGGTGCCGGACAATAGGGGCAGAGGTAGGGTGCTCCACTAATGGTAGAGAAATTGGTGAGATCTATAGGATAAGAAGAAAAAGAAAGGGATTATAAACTAGGGGCCTTCAGGGTTAGAAAACATTGGAAAAATTGTACCAGAAGTGTGTCTGCATGGATACTGGTAAAATAGTAACAGTTACAGTTTTAGCAATGGTGACTGTCCATCAAAGGGTGACTTTGAAAAAAAAAAAAATGCAAGTGCTATACATTTCAACAAAAACAAAGATATAATGTAAGAAATATAGAAATATGACTAGAATTTATAGGAGGTCAATATACTGCCCAAAAGGGGTTGTCCTATAGTGAGCTATGGGGTGAAGATTAGGTGCTGGTAAGGTAGTAGGGACTTCAGGAATGGGAGGTGGAACACTATGATTAATAATATGATCGTAGACAGGGAAGGACGTTTATGATGTTGGTACTATAGGGAACTACATAGGGCTAATTAACAGGTCATCGACCGCATTATGTGGGGTGGGGAGTTAACTGTCGGTGATCACCTCATAGGAATTCTGAAGCCCTCAGCTTGGTAAGTGTCACTATTTAATAGATATATATAAAACTGAAAACAAACATAATTTACTATCAATTGCTCTAACTATGCCATCTGGTGATCAATTGGCTTACAAATTTCTCTAGTGAGCCAGTTTTAAATCACAACCAAGTAGTCATCTCAAAACTTAAGGTAAGGAGGTGTCTAGTCTACTGTAGTCATTAGACCACGATGACATAGGATGACTATAAAATATAAGTGGACTACAGATTACCTAACTGGAGTCTGGCCTATGGTGAAGTGTGAGGTGATAGCAAACTAATGAAGTCGCATAAACCATGTGATTGTTTAACAGAGTAGAAGTTAAACACCTGGACTATAGGAGAAAAACATCAGAATAACATAACAATATAACAGTAACATAAGAAAAGACAATTTAGTAACCATCAATATTACAAGATAAAGTACGTTACCAGCCCTCTCAAGGCTTGCTAGTGTTGTCTCTTGTCCATAGGATTATCAAGTATCCCCATCTGTAACTACAACTCTACAAGGCTGTAAACAAAGAGAATGGGAATACTGAGTTATGATGACCAAACGTAGTATGGTAGACTATCCATCTCTCAAAAGGGAAAGTCAAGGGTCATCATTATTGGAGGGAATTTCTTTCCTTTTGGCTTGATAGTTGAATATTTGTTGTAGCGGACGCCACTCGGAAGCAGCCACATTGAGCTTCTCTGCTTTGTCTGTGGGATCCTTGGGTTAGTTTTGGGGATGAAGAAGGCCTGCAGAAAGTAGGATTTTGCACCCTGGTTTGGGGGTAGAAACAGCATATGAGCGATCCTCTATTTGGAAGAATAACTTGACTGGAAAGCCCCATCTGTATTTTATATTGTTTAGGCGGAGAGCTTGGGTTACTTGCTGGAAGGTACGTCTCTTGGATAATGTATGTGAATATAGATCTGGAAATATCTGGATGGTCCGAAATGGGTCCTTTAGATGTTTGTTCTGGAATGAGGCTCTGAGGACCTTTTCTTTGAATGTATAGTAGTGCATTCTAATGATTACATCTCTGGGTGATACGGAAGGTGCATTTCTTGGTCGAAGAGCTCGATGAGCTCTATCTATTAGCACCTCTTGGTCCGGTATGGGCCCTAACAACTCTTTGAATAGATCTAAAAGGTATTTGTTGAGTTCCCACTTCCTCGGGTATGCCACAAATTCTGATATTGTTACGGCGGGACCTGTCTTCCAGGTCCGCCATTTTAGATTCTAAATCTGAAATCATTTCCATGAGAGAGTATATGCCAGGAGATTGGAATGATCTAAATGAAGGTCTTCTTGTTTTCTTTCTAGATTTTCAGTCCTTTCTCCTAATGAGGAGATATCCCTTTTGAGTTCCGAGACTGACATTTTGAGCTCTTGTTTAAGAGAGGAATAGTGTGAGTCCATCTTATCTGAGAGCTCTCTAATGGAGTCTAAAATAGAAGAGTGGGTATTCAACGACCTCTCAGTTGAATGGGAGGTGGGTCTATGGGAACCTTTAGCAGAAATCATTGATTCCCTAGAGTCCTCATCTGATAGATCTTGTTCATAAGGGGTCTTATTCAGAAAGTGATCAGAGAGAGTCCTTTTCGGGGCGTCAGTATGTTTTGGCTTCTTCTTTTGTGAGTGAGCCATATTATGATGTAAGGGCAATGTGACTTCCAAGATATCAGTGTAGTGAGAATGCCAAAACCTCCTATATTAGATGGTGAGTGGAGAACAGGAATTCGGCACCCCCCCCCCCACCCCCCCGGGTGGTGCGCTCAGAACATCATAATATCTGAGAGATGTATATTAATAAAGAGAGATGTCACAGTCCAGAGACGTATATCAAGAGGTATATCTAGCCTGGGAGTTGGTTATTGCAGCCGCTAAATTTTCTGCCTCTCTCCAGGGGCGTGTGCTCTTCCTGAGCAGGTTGGGAAAAGGGAACGTGGTGTATGACCCGTAGGCAAAAAGGGCCGACGGGAAAGGGAAGAGAGAGGACAAAGAATATTAGTATGGAGAATTTTTATTTCACTAGAATTTCCAGGGCCTCAACTTGTAACTTTGTGGAGTATTGCTTCAGCAGACAGTGCTAATCTTAAAGTGAGTGCATTAATTCTTCAGGCCCATAATAAATATATATCAACCCAGCAGAGTTAGAGCTGATCATGTGGGGTATTCAGTCTCTGTGAGTTCCTGGGCCTAATTGCCAAAATGCCCCTGTGTGGTATTTATTAGTTTACTGGTGCTTGGAAATAAATGAAATGACAAAGAACTAAGTCTCTTTTTGTACTGTGTGAGTCACTTAGTAGCGCCCCAGAAAGTTAAAAATGGGCTAATGTAATGCAGTGTGTCATAGAATTTAACTCCAAAGGTGAGGAGGCCCAAAAATAGTAAATGTTAACTCAGCAGCATAGCATGGGATATGAAAGCTGAAGGCACCTATGTCGTGGCTGCGGTTTGCGGTGCAGAAAAAATAAATGCGATGTGATGTCAGGGGGTGCCTCTAAGTCTATAATGTCCCCTGCGTCTGCAATAGCCCCGGTCAGATGTCCAAAGTTTAGTTGGGTAGGCAGGGTATCCTGGGTAACATGCGCTCCTTTAGAGCTAAGTGTATAGAAAGTAAGGGTTTTTACTCACTGTGCTAGGTATAGTGAAGGCCTCCTCCTGTCTCCACGTGGGAGCGTCAGCAACAGTACCCCACTTGCTCGGTAGCAGAGAAGGATCCTTATGAGCGGCCGTAACCGCGTGGTATAGAGGTGAGGCAGAAGTGTAGAGGTGAGTATAATTTAATTTAGAGGCGAGTGGTCAAAGTGCAGGGCATATACTACAGGCCCGATCAGTCCGAGGGCGAATCCCTCTAGTCGCTATCACTGCCGCGATCTAGAGGTTAGGAGATGACCTGTCCGTTGCCGCTGTATTGCAGTTGGAAGCTGTATAGCTGTGCAATAATACTGACCTGTCTCAAGGGTTCGAATGGACTGTGAGGGAGATCTTTTATGTTGGCGCCAAATAGTATCCTGTATGGGCTCCAGAAGCTTGCCGTATGCAACCTTATACGTGCCGCTACCTTCCGTTGTGCAGCAGGTTCTGTGCGATCCTCCTCCCAAAATCTTGTCTCTTTCTTCTTCAGCACAGCAGGGGTATAGTGGGCAAAGATATTAGGATGTTAGGAATTAAAATAAAAGAGAAAAAAGATAAAAAAAAACATATATAACATATGATAAATGGCACTTGGTCAACAGAGCTAGCTGGTAGTGCGACTACCCAGTATCGTGGCAAGCTCCGCCCCCCATGTTTTTGTATTTTTTGTATTTACAACATGTTAGTGTTGAGACTATGAATTGTTGAAAATGTTTTGGATATCAAAAATATATATTTTTAGGGGATATATTGAGTTATTTATATAATGGTATTTATTGTTATGTTTTTAGTATTTATTTTGTTGTTTTGTTTATTTACATTTTAGGGTAACCATTTGTATATATAATACATATTTTATAAATGAATTTTAGCCACATTATGGTGAAAGGATGAACTGTTCATTTTGTAACTTTGCATAAAGTTTTTATTGATACATTGTATGGAACAGGGTGACGTAATACATGACGTCCTAGGTAGCGGGAAGATTCAAAAGGATTTCAGCCATCAGTAGAAATATCTGTCTTCTTTGAAAGCCCTTGAAAAAGTCTGCCCGTGAGCAGACGAAACGCGTAGGGAAGAGGAATTTACAAAAGACTAAATTTTACAAAAGACTAAAGACTTGAGAATACGGCTACAGCAGTGTGAAAGATCTACACTGAGCTGGTGAGAGGACGCGAACACCAGGAGCTGCGGGTCGGCGTCTCTGGAATCCCCTCAACAACTGCAGCATTCCACATGGGTGGATTGTATACCGAAGTGTCTTCTATACACTTCTATCTTGTAAGTGTATTTGTTATATGTGTTATCTGTTCGGGATTCGCGGATGTGCTGTGCTTCTTTTCTTCCTTTCATGTAAAATTTCTAATTGACTTTTTCCCCACTTACAGCTTTTTATAGATTAGTATATAAAGAGCCTTTATGTTAAATTTAAAGGAACCAGTCCCTTTAAGATACATATACATGCAATGAATTTGCTTAATGGAAGGAGATAAAATGTATGGATACCCTGTAGAGAAAGCAGCTATAAATGTTTTGGATTGTAAATTTAATTTAGGGTTTCAGGCTGATTTTCATGTTCAAATTCAAATCAGCCAATATAATGAAAGCTTTCTCTATTGGTTGATTTGAATTTAAACATGAAAATCAGCAAATAGGAATGCAAGGGTGCCCCTATATAAAAGGGGTATTTTGCATTCAAAATTCAGTGTGCGGCTGATGACCACATAAAGAGGACCTCCGTGTTGAAGATCTGAAGATGAATGAAGGCCTTTGCGGCCAGGATGAAGAGGAAGATGGACCGTCGCCGGGATGAAGAAGGACCACTGCCGGGATGAAGATGGAGCGCCGCTATCATCTTTGGTGAGTACCCTATTGGGGTTTAGTGTTAGGTTGTTGTTTTTTGGGGGGGTTTATAGATTAGGGATTTTTGTAGGTTTTTTTAATATAAAAAAAATTCTTTTGGGGTGGGGGTTGGGGGGTTAATATCAGAAGGTGGTAGTTTTGTTTTAAGAAAAAGATCTGGTTCACTTTAGAATAGGCACAACTCTTTTTATTTTTGGTAATTTGTTTGTTATTTTTTGTAATGGTAGTTTTTTTTTATTTTTTTGTAATGTAAGCTGTTTTTTTCTAGTAATGTTAGTGTTTTGTTTTTAACAGTAATGTTAGGTTGTTTTTTTAATGTAATGTTAGTTTTTTTTATTTTGTGTATTGTTAGGTTTTTTTTATTTTAAATATTTTTATTGAGCTTGAAGTATCCAAAAATTGTAAATAACATACGCCTCGATTTAGAGTTCTGCGTTAGCCGTCAAAAGCAGCGTTAAGGGCTCCTAACGCTGCTTTTTACCGCCCGCTGGTATTTGAGTTAGCCAGGAAAGGGTCTAATGCTCACTTCCAAGCCGTGACTTTTCCATACCGCAGATCCCCTTACGCCAATTGCGTATCCTATCTTTTCAATGGGATCTTCCTAACGCCGGTATTTAGAGTCTTGGCTGAAGTGAGCGGTAGACCCTCTACCAACAAGACTCCATCTGCAGAAAA
>CAJPDP010237692.1:0-13288 GCA_905336975.1 Bombina variegata variegata | reverse complement strand
AGGTTTAGCTTTCAACTAAGAATACCAAGAAAAAGCAAAATTGGTGATAAAAGTAAATTGGAAAGTTGTTTAAAATTACATGCCCTATTTGAATCATGAAAGTTTTTTTTGGACTTGACAGTCACTTTAATTGCAATAATAAATAAACATTGTCTTGTCTGTATTGCGTTAATGTTTCATGATTTAAAATGGGATAGGATAAATCAAGGTTTTTAACATATTAAAAAAAAAATGTGCAAGTAGATATGTTTTTAAAAAGTGTGTACTGAGTGGGTTATTGCATAGTTTTCTAATCAATTGTAATGGTTTTCAATTTTAAAACCGCATAAAATGTCATGCAAGGCATTTCACATTGGAATTCTGATGGCCTGAAATATCTTATTTTTTGACATTCAAATGAGCTAAATATTCTATTTGAAGTCTATTGAACTATTAGAATGTTTATAGGGAATACATAGATTTTTTTTACAGTCATTTTATATTTTACTATATTTAATACAACATTTGATTAAAAAAATAAATGCGTATAACATCAGGAGATAGAATCAAGAATTTTATGTTGTTTTAACTATAAATTGAGTTTTTAGGATAAGAAAATGTAAAAAATAATTTATAGCTCTTCTTCTAGTGGCGTCATCGTGGGGCACATAAATGCTGATTTTATGTAAATCTTCTCCTTTCAGACGTACATCCAATCTCTTTTTTGTTGTCCTGGAGCATTGATCAGAAAGTGCCATATCACCAGTCCAAAAAGACATGAATCAGCCGGGGAGGACAGCAACACCAGAAAAGTCAGAAAATATTTTGTCCTTGTTGCCTTGAGCAAGAAATAGAGGGGAAAAGTAAAGCAAAAAAGTTTCAAAAACTACATTTACACTAAACGTGAAGAATGGAAATAAAAATCCAAATAAATATTCTGCAACTGTACTGTGATTAAATGTTATTAATAACATTTTCCTGGCATTAACTTTTATACAAAGTATGGAATACCAGCATGCTTTGCAATGTGATACTGTATAAAGATTATGGCTTATTAATAATGAAACTATTAGCTATGAAACATTAAAGGGACAGGAAACTACAACATTTTCATTCATGATTCAACAGAACATACATACTGTCCCTTTAATGAGTAGTGCATAGTGCATAGTAGTGCATAGCAGATCATACATAGGAGCAAGGTTATCATTGTCCTGGCAAATTACATTCATGGGTAATAAACCTATCTGCCCCACATTTTAAGTACATTTTATTTATCATTACACAATACACAAGGAGTAATGCTTCTCAATCACCCTGGTTGGATCTGGGGTGATTTTAATCCCCAAACTCTGAGTTGGTGGAGAGGGATTAATAATTAACCGTTTAAACTGCTGCTTCACAAATATCAGTTTTAGGGCCACATGAGCACACTTGCACACTTTTGTTAAACCTGCAATTAGAATTTGATAAGAACATGCATATCATTGTTCATGCCTTGAGTCTAGGCAGAATAGGGTTGCCACCTTAGCCATGTTTTCCTAGACGCTTATGCGTTACACATGCTGCAGGGTGTGCAGGGAGGAACAAGCATTGTGCTGCTGGACAGCACAAAAATAGTGACCCTGGACAGCACTATGCATGTTCCTCCCTGCACACCCTGCAGCATGTGTAACTCATAAGTATCCAGGAATACATAGCTGAGGTGGCAACGCTAAGGCAGAAATACTTTTGCATTGCATCTTATATGGAGAGCATTTACACCATAGTATAAATTAATAAAGGAGCTGTCCAGGACACTTTGCCAAGCTGCTGCCAACACTGTACCTGTTCTGTATAAACAATATATTTAGTTCCTTAATATAAGTGGTTTAAATGTGTAGAGTGGCCAATTGATGTCTAAGACTCTAAGAGCTAAGTACAATGTACCTGTTGGCCTAGAGTCATAATGCCATCCATCTTAAAACAAAGCAAATTATACCTTTTATTTAATGACTGACTCTATGTTAGCTGAATGTTAATTCTTTCCACTGACTGCAAAGGGTCGAAATATTCTGGCCAAAAAAAAAATGCTTTTCTCTAAAGCATATGTAGATATCTATGTTTTGCCTTTTTCACTCTTTTGAATGCACTTTTATTTGTATATAAAATCAGTGCACATTATTTATTTCCTACTGTCAATGTTATTAATCAAGATCTATAAACTATTGCACCCCACGGAAGAACACTGCAGGCTTTTCTGTATTATGATGACAAAATGAGTATGCCAAACTATTATTGCTGTAATAAAGATGTTAATCTAAAGGTTCACTTTGCCTCACTTTAAAATAAATTAGTTATTTCTCAAGGGGTAGTGGTACACTTAAATCTAGCATTGACAGCTGTTCTCTGCAAACGTGCTAGACAACCAGAAAGTGAGGGATGGTAGGTGGGATTGTCCAACTGTACTTGCCAAATTTCTTCCCTAAGTTTCACCCCAGATACCCTGCCCCAACCAAACTTTGGGTGATTCTATGTATATTTGTAAAAACATAGTAGTGATTTATGTCTCTTGGTTGCTAGTATAAAGGCAGTACCACAGACACAACACTTGGACATTCAAGCAAATGGCTCACACTCTCAGTGAGCAAACAAATACTATAGGTGCCCTGTGAACTCAAATAACCCTTTTGAGGCTTGAGGCAGATTAAGAATTCAGGGTTCTGCTGCAAGGGGTTGTTAGCACAACTGGAGTCCAAGCCTGTGTTTAAAGAGAAGAGGCTTAGTGCTACTGATAGTGTGTGGTGCTTTATGGGCATCTCAGTCTCTGAAGAGTTTTCTGAGAGGCGCTTTAAGTTTAGTGCACAGGAAGTGCAGACATCTTCAACTGACATGACCAACTGTGTTTCCTGAGCTAAAGGTAGTGCTATTTGTAACCTGGATATAGGAAGTGACTCTGCAGTGGTTTTGGTGTCAAGACTTATGGGGAGGTGTTAACAGGCCCTGCTGATGCCAGTCAGTGCTTGGTTATTCTTATGGAAGACATGACTTTTTGTATCTGTTCTGCTTTCTTGATTTTAACCCCTGCTTATGTCCTGGTTTACGATCCAAGCCTTATACTCAACTGAGAACTGATTTACTGGCTTCTGAATACAGGAACAAAACTTTTGACTATCCTTTGGTCTGCTTCTTCTGTTGTGATGTTTGGTTCCTGATGGTTACTCTGGTATTGAACTTTAGCTTGGCTTTTGACTATTTTTATGGATTATAATTGAGTACTGACATTTGGTTCTGCTTATCTGTTCCTGAATTACATATACATTGCATCTCCTGCAAGCTTTTTTCCAGACATCGAACAAGGTAAAATTGCTTATTGACTTATAGGCACATCTAAAACAAAAATATGTTTAAAAAAACAATACAGACAATACATGACAAACTTATAATGGCACAGATAGCTTCCTGCGCATTTTGGGTAAAATACCATTTTACAGACTAAAACTAGAGTTGAGGGAAATAAGTCTAATATATCCTAAAAACATTGTTATTGGCCGCATGTCACATTTGGTAGGAACTGAAGCCCAAAATAATTGGAAAACTAAAATCAAATCTTAAACTTTGTTAAAGATTCTGCTTACTAATAAAAAAAACAGTTTTTCTTGACATATACAAAATTCAAACAAAAATAAATATGTTGTACAGCAACACTGTGGTGGACATCTTGGAAACCCTGTCACCATATTGTAAAGGCTTTCCTTAAACTGTTAGCCCTGTTCTTTAATGGGGCACATTAAGGCCAGACTTGATGCAGGTTGAGCCTTAGTCTCAACAGGCCCCCATGTAGTGATGCCAGTACTGACTGTAGAGTCAGATGGGTCCCCTAGAGGTGTAGGCCTATGTGACGGATTCCGGCTACCCCGACTGGGTAGCTCCGCCAATAGGGTCCTTCCTGTACCTGGAACATGTAGCTATAGAGTGGGGAAAGTGATTTTAGCAAGAGCCCACCCTAATAACCAGACAAGACCAGTATTAAGGTGAAACACGAACAGACTTTATTGGGAAAACCACACAGCTTATATACACATTCTTATCTTGATAAGAGCCTTTTCTGATCCTGCCATTCCTGCCCCTCCAGACAGGCTGGCGCCTCCATAGGAGCCATAGTCACATAGAGACCCTCACAGTATCTAGGTTGCAGTTTCGGGGCGATCCCAGGAGAGAGGAGGCCCTTCCTGGCAAAGTTATTAAGGTGGGGGTGTCCAAAACCCCTGGTTCCCGGGTGAGCTCCCCCTCAGCAATCACCCCAACCCTTGTCCACCAAAGGCACAACAAATCCCGAAAAGAACATAGCTCTGGGACAAAGGGCCTCTGGAGAGACCTAGGGTAAAGTTCAGCAGGATTCCTGGGTAGCCCGGCCGACTAGCAGTTCCATAAGTCCGGCCAGCCGAGAAGGAGCCAAGCAGCAAGAGATCAGCTCTTTTCAAGATGAAGTATAAGTAGTGAGAACACAAGAGGGAGGGAGTTTGGGATACACAGTAATCCACAATGGACCAGAAACAGGGCAAAGCACATTAATTCAGGTAGGAGGGGGGTGGAGGTAGCCTTGGCAGCCTGGTATCCATGACAGCCTAGTCTCAACTGAGACCTCTGAGACCCCTGTAGATAATCTCTTGTGTTGAGGTATAACATCAAATTCCTGAGCTAAAGGTAGTGCTATTTGTAACCTGGATATAGGAAGTGACTCTGCAGTGGTTTTGGTGTCAAGACTTATGGGGAGGTGTTAACAGGCCCTGCTGATGCCAGTCAGTGCTTGGTTAGCCCTTGGTCCCTTTGAGCCTCCTCCGAGTAATTTCTTCTTTAGACAGGGGTGAGTGATTGCTGCCAGGTAACATTGGTGAAATGTTTTCATATGTACTATGAGCTTGGCTCAGCTCATGTGCTGAGACTGTCCTGCATAGTTTGGCTGACGACTTAGATGCAAAACAAATGTCAAATTAAGGTAATGCATTATGGGTAAAATTGTTATTCAACTTAACTGCCTGCAAACCAGTTGGCAAATGCTGTGTTACTGAAGATTTCGTGAGACAGGTCCTGAATAATTTTAGCCAACATTGCCATTTGCTGATTGAGGGTTGGAACCAGCAGAGAGAGCACGGTCATGGCTTAAGCCACCCTTGTGAGCTCCATAAATTGTTGGCTCTGGCATTCTGTCAGGGTTATGGCCTCTCTAACTGGATGGAGCACCATAGCAGGGGTAGTGGGAAGCTGGGCAGATTGCATAACAAATATATACAACAGTCCTGTTTATTAGGAGAAAGTTACACAGGCAAATAGCATAGTAATGTCCAGAAACAGATTATACTGGGAAACAGGAAATCATTACAGGCAAGAGTTAACTGAAGCAAACTGTACAAACCAGTATAGCTGATGTTTAAGTGCAGGTTCAGAGAGACAAGAGACAAGTTCTGAAATGCTCACTTCAGGGTCAAGGATAGACTTGTGCAGCTTCGAAAAATTTGGTTCGGTTCGATTCGGATCAATTCGAATTTCGGTTTGGATCGATTCGAATTCGGAAGAAGGGAAAGTCCAAGAAAAAGTATTAACTGTGCCAAATGCAGAGACAAGGTCAGGAAAGACCAAGATTCAAAGGCAGGCAACAAGAATGCAAACTTTGGCAATGCCACCAGCAGAAAATATAGCAACAAACATGAAATGATCTAATGCCAGAGTAAGAGTAGGCATATACTGTCAGAGAGCACTTCCCTGATTGGCTGGCATCATGAGAGGGTACAGCTGGGAGACATACCTGCTGAGGATAATATTATTGCAGTAATTGCACAATTCCATGCAAGTAAACATTCAGAGAAAGCTAGACTCTGAACCAGGATTCCCTGCTCCATCATAGGCAGGGCCCAGCAAGGGGTGTCCCTGCTGTGTAATTAGCATTTTAGCACAAAAAGAGTTTATGGGATACTGACAGCTATCCATTAAAAGTATCAGGTGCGCTAAAGATACTTTGCTTAACGTATTTAACCATCCACTTGTAATAAAAAAATTGTGCGTTGTTCTTTGTGCATCGTCCCACTAAAGATAACAGACCCTGTGCTATTGGTTGTGCTCCAATTGTAATCTAATTCTAGCCCATATTTTTTTCTGTATTCAACAAGAAAGAGATAAAAAAAACTATTACAAGTCCCTGTTGTAACTCCCTAATATACAGCAATAGTTAAATCTTTGGGACATCTTAAACAATTTTGGGGCGAATATATCACAATAGTAATGTATACATACAATTTGACAATGTTGAAAGTAACATTGTCATATTGCGTGTATATACGTTACTATTGTGATATATACACCCCATTTTATAGTCAGGGATTCTGATTGGTTTATGCTGTATTTAAATAGCTCACATGATTATGGCTTGTTATGCCTGATAAAACGCCTGTGTTGTTAAGCCGAGTAACGTGCTGCATATTTTATGCCCCTATCTTACCTACTGCTTTGTTTTTAATCAGTGTGTTCAAGCTATTATCATACAGCACATTTTATTTGGATGCTTTGGAGAAATCCTCCGACAGTTCCAGTGACTGGGAATAGGTGAGCTGATACACCTTGTGACTACTAGCACATAAGGGTGCTCCATTGAAATGTGAGTAACCCCTTGTTATGCACTCTAATTGTATTTGTACCTGACTGCTACCTATTGATACACACAGGAGGCCCCTCTTTTGTTGGACTTTGCAGATCTGTTCCACTATTTGTGTGAAGAGGAGTGCGGCCCCTTCATTTCTTCAGATGAACTTCTAATCATCGCCTGTACTGATCGCCTTCAATTGGGACTGTGCTTTATCCACTGAAGGATGGATTATATTCATATTTTCATCGTTATATTCTATATCACAGATTTTTTTCCCAGTATCAGTTATAGGATATAATACCTTTAACTGTTTTATATATAGGATATAATACACATAACTATTATGTAGTGCCCCTATATTCTGCGGTAACAGTTTTTGGTTTATTGCACTACTGTATTACTTATGTTTTATTGTTA
The DNA here is from genome assembly GCA_905336975.1 of Bombina variegata variegata. Taxonomy (NCBI): domain Eukaryota; kingdom Metazoa; phylum Chordata; class Amphibia; order Anura; family Bombinatoridae; genus Bombina; species Bombina variegata. The sequence continues at coordinate 6,273 of CAJPDP010237692.1, read as the reverse complement.
GATCCAAGAAGGGACACAAAGTAAAAATTTAAATTTTATGATTCAGATAGAGCATGTAGCTTTAATTATATTATCATATTTTACACAGACTTTATATATATATATATATATATATATATATATATATACACTTTCTGAGGCACCAGCAACTACAGAGCAAGTGCACAAGTTCGCAGGGTATAAGTATACTAGTCTGTAATTGGCTAATGGCTGTCACATGATACAGGGGGAAATGGGGGAGGAAATACATTTGTCAGAATAAAAATCGACTGCTTATTTTAAAATTCAGAGTAAGTGTTATTACACTGTTTTTATATTATGCTCCTGTTAATTATGCAATTCTATTGTAGTGGCCCTTAAACCATCAGAAGTAAACTAAATATTTAATTGAGGAATTCTAAATTTAAACTCACTATCAAAGAAAATATTTTATTATTATATTATATTATTACATACTGCGGATTAAGATTATTTAATTTAGGAATTTCCATGCTTTTTAAAACTTCACTGGGAAAAGTAATTATGGCATCAATATAGCTTGCCAATTAATTTCCTAAGGTTTTATTGTAGAAAACGTGCACATGGTGTGTGTGGCATGTTTAGTGAGTACAGAATGTGCGTAGTGTGTGTGTGTCTAGTGTTTGTATAGTATAAAGTATGCTTGTGTAGTGTGTATTTGTGTGTATTCTGACTAATACTCACTGTCCTCAAGAATACAGCTCCATCGAGACCAATATCTAGGACTACAACATTGACAAACCTTTGCTGCTATATTGTTACTAAGTATGTCTTGATTTACTTTTTGTTTTTCTGATTTTATAGCTTTTTATGTAATGCTTATATGTAAACATTCTACAGGACACCCCTGCAGATTGTCACTGTCCACAAGAATACAGCTCCATAGAGACCAATATCTAGGATTACAACTTTGACAAACCTTTGCTTCCCTATTGTTGCTAAGCATTTCTTGATTTACTTTTTAGCTGATTGTAAAGCTTTATATGTTAGCAACCACTTCTAGTTTTTTTTTAACAACAAACCCCAACAAACTGCTAGTGTGCGTGTATGTGTCTGTATGTGTGTCTGTGCGTGTGTATGTGTGTAGACAGAGAGAGATGCTGTGATAAACAGTATTTTATGGTTCCCTTAGACAGTAATAGCTGTCCTTATTAATTGCATGCTGTCGCAGTGCAGCTGTGGGTAACTTAATTGGAATCAGAATTTTGATCACACACAAGTAACATAACAGGGTTTCTGGGACCTACCAATAATGACACAAATAATTGCATCAGAATTAAGATTGTAACCCTTGTGTTTTGTGTTACGAGTTCATTTTAAAATCTTAAAATGAATGCTATAGAAAATCAATGGCTTGAAAACTTTAATTAAATCCATTGTCTAAGTCTTCATTAAAAAACAAAAGAAATTGGAGAAATGTAAAGGCTTATGTTAGTGAAATACAGAACATCTAAGAACATTGCTGCTTTAGGTTTAGCAAACTAAGGGAAAGATTTCAATTCTTTCATGAAAAAGGAGTTGGTTTATAAGAAATTGTTGATGACATTCTTTCATATCAGCTTTACTTCTGTAAAAGGATCATGATCCCAAAAGTTTTGGTGACATTGCGCTATTTGTGACATACATATTTTTACTGTCTCCTTCTGGTTACACATAAGAGTGACTTGTAGTTTTTTTTTAGGGAATAACTTGCTATAAAGCCCTGTGATTGACTTCATTGAGAATCAAGAGATCAGTAGATGTAGTTAGTGCATAAGTAGTGAGCAGTTGGATTTTTGTGCCTTTTTTGCAATGTGTCACTTATTACATATTAGGAACACACACATTCATACCATGTTTAATCCCTTGTACAGACCCTCACACAATAAACCCCTTATTCACTCCATTGCCCACCTTACATAACAAATAACAACACGCTCACATTTATAAGTTACACTCTACCAGCATCCCTCTTACACCTTAGTTGCAACTTTTTTATCTCATGGTTTGATAATTTAACTTGTTATTATTATTTCTTTAACTAATAATTATTTTTCCCCCAGAAAATGAAAAAGCAATGATAGGAATAGGGGAGGGTTATCTGGGATTTCCTTGCTAGGGAGGCTACTCCTGATTTATTGAAACCTGTAGCTCTTGCAGCGATTTCACCTGCTGATGTAAGAGAGTACCTAGCAGAAGTCATTATGGATAAGCTCAGTGTTACTGGATGCAGAATTTATAGCACTATATCCTTATATCAACAGAAATAGATGGAAAACCCTTTTCCATCAATCAAAAACCCCTTAGGCCAGAAATCTGGTGCACATATTAAGTTGATACATATTAACCCCCTTAAAGCCATTTAACACCCCTGTGCTAATATGTAATCATTGTAATTTCAGGATATCAAGTAGTTTTACAAAATGTGGAATCTTCTATAGCTACATGGCAAACAACAGAATGTCCTAAATATCCATGTTTAGCATTTTTTCACCTTCCTAACACACCAAATGTATGATTTTGCACCAATGCTATTCAAAGAAACTTGACATATATTGCCATTTGGAGAGAGATTGAAACAAACTAGGACATACAGGCCCATACCAATAACTGTGTTATATCTAGATGATATCAGGCAGAAATTAGATAATATAAAAGGTAAATAAAACTCCAGGTCCACCCAATACACCCAAGGGTTCTAAGAGAACTTTGCACTATCATAGCCAAACCTATACACTTAATTGTTCAAAACTTATTATCCTTAGGCATAGTACCCCAGGAATGGCGTAAAGTTCATGTGGTGCCACTTTTTAAAAAGGGAAGCAGGACTGATCCAGGGAGCTATAGATCAGTTAGTCTGACATTAGTAGTGGGGAAGATACTGGAAGGGATTAGAAAGGATTATATTCAAGTCTACTAATGAAAACAAGATATTTTAGTTAAAATCAGCATGTTTTTATGAGAAATAGATTATGTCAAACTAATATAGTTTGATTCTACGAGGAAGTGAGCAAGAATATAGATAAAGATTATTCAGTTTATGTGATTTACTTAGATTTTGCACATGCTTTTCATACAGCACCACATGAGAGATTATTGTACAAAATTATGGGACTGGGAATAGCCAAAAATGTTAACTAATTGTTACATAACTGTGTAAAAGACACAGAGTAATGTGTTACACTAAATGGATCATTCTCATATTGGACACAAGTAATTAGTGGGGTTCCCCAGCTATAAGTACTGGACCCTATTCCTTATAATATTTTTATAAATGATTTGGAGGAAAGATTAAATTGCAACATTTCTATTTTCACAGATGATACAAAGTTGTGTAAGGTGATTAGGTCAGTGTTTGGCAAGGAGATTCACAAAAATTGGAAGAATAGGCTGGTACTGTGCTACATGGCAAATAAGATGAACTTGTGGTAAATGTAAAGTTTTATATTTTGGAAGTAAAAATATGCAGGTTAGCTATTATTTAAATGGGACTAAAGTTAGCGAACCAGAGGAGGTACAGTATAAGGAAATTAGAAAATGATCTGGATTGATGTTTGGAACCAGTTGAACAGAGGACAGACTGAAGGAACTCCTCAGAGGGATAAAATAATGATTGGTAGACATGCCAGGGGTCAGAACCAGAAGAGCCGTTCAAAATCAAATGTCAGAATAGGTGGAAGAGATAAGTACTTTAACCAGGAGACAGTTTCAATAATTATAATCCAGTAAATCAGCCCATGGGTTGCATTTCTCAGTAAAGGGGTCAGACAGGTTGTGTAAGCCAGAAACTTTGCCAGGATCAGGGTCATGTACTTACAATAAGGCCCCTCAGCAACCTCAAAAACATCTATTACTTTAGCTCATGCAAAGATTTAAAAAGAAGCACATTTTACAAATTAATGGTCAGACAAATATGCAAATATCGGTTTGAATTTTGAAATAGCAAGAATCATATAGCTTATTAGGAAGGGCTATTCTGGCACTTAAAATTATTTTCTGCTTCTAGCTTTGAGTACATAACACTTTCTTCTTTTCATGCTAACAATAAATTTACAGTTGGCAATATACTGCTTTAGAGGAAATAAGAAAAATACTTTACCAGGGCTAATGAGATTCCGCAAACTATTAATTCTATTTCAAAAGTGAAAAATACATTTATCTATAAATTAAATAATCTCTAAATGCCCAATTTAAGAGTGTAATAAAAACATTTGTATGTAAAATAATGCATGAATACTCTTAGGAAAATGATCTCCAAACACTTAATGACTGTTATAATAAAAAAGAAACAATTTGACTAGATAAACATTAAATTACTTCTATTATTTTTACTGAGTACAACTGAGACACCTATGTAATTGTTTCATAGTGTGAAAGAGATAGCTAGAGACTGAGACAAACAGAGGTTTTGTTTGTTTTAAAAAGGTTTAGAATCCAACAGGAAACCTTTTGTCATAGGTAGCTGGAGGTAAAAGACAATACATTCTTGGGTTTGTAAGGATCCAGAAATTTTCAGCACCACTCCACTGGACAAAGTCTGTTGCATTACACCCAGAGGGTTCCAACATAGTGCTCATTAATTTTGACAGGACCTGAAACTACCATCAATCCTATAATAAATAATTGCAACTTACAATTAATTAAAATTTTTAGTGCCAAGAAAAGTAACAAAACCCCATATCAACCTATGACAAGATATTGCTCTTTTCATGATGAGCAAAAAGGTATAACCAAAGGTTTCAGAAGAACATTTTTTTTTGGGGGGGGGGGGTTAAAATAAATAAAATGCCCCAAACGTATAACTGATCATTAGGTCACAATCCTTAAGAAAAGATTATGAAGTGATTCATTTATAAAAATACCATTAGATTTTAATGGTTAATTTTGTCGAAACATCATGTGATACACTTTTTGAAAGCATTAGGATCAGCACCAATTTGTACAGCAGGAAAGAGTTGCTTTTGTCTTACTGACATAAAAAGAATGTGTACTAATATTTTACCATCAACTCTACATAACCATGGGCATAACAAACCTTTCACTGTCTTATTAATAAGGTAATATGGCTGTTCGAGTCCCATCTCTTTTGTATTTAAAAATGTAATAGAATCCATATGAAATAGCAGTGGTGTAACTAGATATCACTAGGCCCCAGGTTAAAGGGTTGGGCGTGCCCCCATTTGTGGCTGTTTGCAATCAGTAAAAGCTGAGCAGCAACTGTCGTGCCGCGCCACTCTAGCTGTTGCTAGGGATGCGGCACCTGCTGCTCGTTGCCTAGGGGGAGTCGGCTCCTGTCTGCGTGCAGCGGTGATGTCATCACGGCACGCTCCCTCCGCTCAGAAGTGGGTCAGGATCTCCTGTGGAGTGAATCCTGCGCCTATATAAGTTACTCTATTGCTACCTATCACTGCCCAAGTATAGCTGTTACTTACTGTTCTCCTGGGTGTTATTGTTGCTATATGCTGGACTGTTATATTGTTGCTGACCCGTGCTTGTCTGACCACTCTGCCTGTTTACCCCTTAATTGCTGAATTGATATACTGCTGCTGAACTCTGCTTGTCTGACCCCTCTACCTGTTTACCCCGTAACTGCTTGATTGAAATACTGCTGCTGAACTCTGCTTGTCTGACCACTCTGCCTTTTTACCCCATAACTGCTGGATTGATANNTGGTTTACCTCTGGACTGCCTTACTTTTACCAAACCCTGCCTGCCTGACCATCCTAGTGGTTTACCCCTGAACTGCCTTTCCCTGATTCCCTGCCTGTTGCCACCGAGGACTATCCTGCCTGTGATGAGTGCCGCTTACCTCATCTTGTGAACTTTCTGCAGAATTTTCTCTCCTGGATCTCCGCCTGGGCAATAGAACTGTGGCACAATTCGCCATCGAGTTTCGCACCTTGGCACTTGAACCACTTGGGATGGCAGTGCTCTCAAGTCAGCCTTTAGGAGGGGTCTGCATGAAAGCATCATAGATGAACTCACTTATTGTGATATTCCTTCTTCTTTGGATGACTTTATAACAGTTCGTATCAGTCTGGACTCTCCCTTCCATGAGAAACAAGCCAAGAGAGACAGAACTTGGAGGGTCCTTCCCTCTCATCCTTCTATTTGTCCGGTTTCTGCAGCATCCTCTACCATCAACAGCTCCAGTTACCCCAGTAGAGGAACTTATGGATTTCTCCTCCTTCAAAACTTCAGAGTCTGAAAGACAGAGAAGAATTAGATTGAGACTATGCTTTAATTGTGTATCTAACACCCACCAACTAAAGAATT
>CAJPDP010237669.1:372-10373 GCA_905336975.1 Bombina variegata variegata | reverse complement strand
TTAGGAATGAGTTTTTTTGCTCCTGTGATCATTATCAGCAAGAGAGCTAGCTTAGCCGGGTCTTTAATTTTAGGTAGTGAGCAAAATAGGATGCTCTCTAGGTTATTTGGTATATGAATATTCAGTAAGTTTGAGATAAAGGAGAAGATGGCCACCCAGAAGCCACCCAGTTTAGGGCATGACCACCATATGTGTGATAGAGAGCCCTCTCCACCACATCCTCTCCAGCAAGTGCTGCTTAGGGAAGGAAACATTTTATGGAGCCTGGTAGGGGTGAGGTACCACCGACTCATAAGCTTAAAGTGTATTTCCTGTATGTTGGCGGACACAGAGGAGCGTTTTGTAAGTTCAAAGGCCTTTGTCCAAGAGTCGGGCTCTATTCACTGAGATAACTCTTTATTCCATGCAAGAGTGTAAGATGGTAGTGTTGTTTGGTCATCAGAGGAGGTTATGCTATATAAAAGGGAGATGAGGTGTCTTGGTGTATTCGGAAGGACACAGAGCCCTTCAAAGGGTGTTAGTCCGTGGCCCATCTCATTCCTATATTTGTGGTGAGAGATATAGTGGAGCAGTTGATTAAAATTGAGCCACGAGGAAAAAATTTCTCTGTGTGTCTTGGCTAATTGGGTCTGTGTTTTAATAACATTGTTTTCCTTAAGGAACTGCATAGATCCCACTCTGAGACTATAAGGTTGTTTAATTCTACAGCCTAGTTTACAATATGGGAGATCTATATTTTCAATTATCGGAGTAAGAGGTGAATATCTAGACGAAACATGGGTGCTCGTCACCAAAGTTTTGTCCCATTCTGATAGTGTTTCTGCTTTTATAATATATTTGTGTAAGCTTTTTGGCCTGTGTGCTGGGGGAGTCCATGCCAGTGTACCTACATTATTTAGAGAAAATATTTGTCTGTCTAAGTGAAGCCAAGCCTTATCTGTGTCGTTATGGGACCATTCTGCTACTCTTTGCAGGAAAATCGCTCTCCTATAAGCTGATAAGTTTGGCAAACCCAGTCCCCCTTTGTCCCTAGGCATGTACATTGTTTTCTTTGGAACCCTGGGTCTGGTGTTAGCCCAAATGTAGCGTTCTATTATGGTTTGTATTTGTTTGATATACCCTTCTTGTAGAGGGATTGGTAACGCCTGAAGTATATAAAGAATCCTAGGGAGGATGTTCATTTTAAATACTCCTATCCTCCCCAACCATGAAATGGTTTTATTCCTCAAACTAGACAGGTCTCTGATTATGTCGTTTTTTAAGAGGATGTAATTGTGTTTGAACAGGTCCTGCACGTTTGGTGTTAGTTGTATCCCTAGGTACTTAATTTTGTGTTGTGCTATTGGTATATGATATTTTTAATTCAAATTGTTTATGTGCTGTAGTTTAGTGTTTATATTCATGAGTTCTGATTTATTTATGTTGAGAAGGAAGTTAGATACCGCACTGTATAAATCCAGTTCCTTCAGTAGTTCTGGGATAGAGATTTCAGCCTTGGATAAGGTAAAAAGAATATCATCCGCATATAGTGCTTGTTTACATTCCAAGTTTCCGACCCTAACTCCTGTAATTTTATCATTTAGCCTAATTTTATGTGCAAGAACCTCTATAGAAATGGCAAATAATAGGGGCGAAAGCGGGCAACCCTGTCTTGTCCCGTTGCTAATGTAAAATGTATCGGAGAGCGTCCCGTTAACGCGAACCCTCGTGTTTGGGGCCGAGTAAAGTGCCATTGACATGTTTAAGAAGGCTTGAGGTATACCCATCTCGCTCATGGCCCTCTGTAAGAAGGGCCAGCCCACCCTATCAAAGGCCTTCTCTGCATCTGTTGCGAGTAAGACCATAGGAGTTCCAGTAACTTTCGCGTGGTTTATCAATTGTATAACTTTTGTGATATTGTCTCTCGCCTCCCTCCCCAGAATAAACCCTACCTGGTCCTTATCAATCAGGTCTGGAAGAAATTTATTTAATCTGTTCGCTAGAATTTTGGCCAGGATTTTCATATCAGTATTAATTAAGGAGATAGGTCTAAAATTGCCCGGGCTAGTGGCTAGTCTACCTGGTTTGGTTAAAACTGTTATATGTGCTTCTAATAGGGTTCTGGTTATTGTAGGATCATCTCTAAGGTTGTTGAATAATTGTAACATATGCAATGATAAGACTCCCTCGCATTTTTTGAAGTAGGTGGACGTAAGTCCATCTGGGCCTGGGCTTTTACCTGAAGGGATGTCCTTTATAGCTTGTTGGAGTTCTTCTGTGGTTATATGGGTAGACAGGGATTCAGCTGTTTGTGCATCTACAGTTGGGAGCTGAAGGTCTTCAAAGTATTGGTTCAAGCCTTCTTCTAGTGTGGGGTTATCTTGTGGAATATTTTCCCCCAGATTGTAAAGTTTGTTGTAATAATTTCGGAAAGTGGCAGCAATCATGGGGCTATCCTTCACTATATTACCATCTGATGTGACGAGAGAGTGTATATAGGTATTTAATTGTTTCCTTTTTAAGTTTCTGGCTAGAATTTTGCCTGGTTTGTTTCCCCCTTCAAAGTAATATTGTTTAAGGAACAGCGGCTTACGTTGATGAATTTTGGTCAAGTGTTGCCTGAGCAAAAGTCTGTTATCTGTAAGTTCGGACAGAATTTGTTCGTTGGATGGGTTTTGTTTGTGAGCTATTTCTAGTGATCTAATTGTTTGTAAAAGATTGGTGTGTTTTTCCCTGGATATTCTATTTAGTTTGGACTTATGTTTTATTAATATACCTCTAACAACAGTTTTGTGGGCCTCCCATTCCAGCTGCCTGGAGGAGGGTGTTTGTGAGTTTAGCATGAAGTAATCAGTGATGTTCTTTTGGACTGACTCCAAGAATACTGGGTCATTGAGTAGGGAGTCCTCTAGTCTCCAGACTCTGTGAGCTATTGGAACATCGGGCCAAAGTATGCTACATGTTACAGGAGCATGATCGGACCAAGTGATGGAGCCAATGTTACAATCGCTTGTGATGGATAGGCCTTGTGAGTCAGTGTATATATGATCAATCCTAGTGTAGCAATTGTGAGGATTGGAATAAAAGGTATAGTCCCTATCCAGTGGGTGCAGTGTCCTCCATGTGTCATGTAGTGTGAGATTTTGAAGTATGTTTTTAATTACTTTTAGCTTCTTATTTGCTATGCATGAAGTACCCTTTGAGGAATCCAAGTGGGGTTCCAAGGAAAGGTTAAAGTCTCCCGCTAGAAATACCACACCCTGGGAGTGATCAAGGATCAGGTTAGCTATTTTTTTTAAAAAAAAACAATATGTGTCTGATTTGGTGCATATATATTGATAAGAGTTATTTGATGTCCATATAGTAGACCCTTCAACAAAATATATCTGCCTTCCAGGTCCCTTTCAATTTGAAGTATTTTTATAGGTAGAGTTCTGTGAAATATAATGCCGACTCCAGCTTTTTTATTAGGTCCAGAGGCAAAAAAGGCAGAGGGGTATTGTGTATTGTACCATTTGGGTTCCCTTCCCTTCTGAAAATGAGTTTCTTGGAACACAAGGATATGGCTATTAAGTTTGTTCAAGTCTCGAAAAGCTATAGAGCGTTTACCAGGGTTATTTAACCCTTTAGCATTAATTGTAGTTATTTGTATTGCGTGGTCTTGGAATTTACTGGTTTTAGTTTGCATCTTGGAGAGAAAGAAAATAAAAAAGTGGAAGGGAGGGGGAGTAGGGGAAAAGGTGGAGGAGGAGTAGAGAAGTAGTATACAGAGATAAAAGAGTAAAAGTAGTAGTAAAGATTTAAAAGAGCACAAGTGTTATCTCAGATGTGGACTGCACTAGATCTATTTTTTACAGAGCTTATTAGAATAATGTAACAGTCTTTTGGGCCGCAATAAGTTTGAGAAGAGAAAAAACAATATATGTAACTTCTGTGGCCAGTACAACAAACACAACAAATGCAACAATTGGGGGAAGTACACCCATGTTAGGCAAACAATAAAAGGTATCATGACGAAATAAGAGGTGTGATCCCAGCATAATAGGGGGGAGAATAGGTAGAAGAAGGGGAGAGGGATGGGAGTTAGGGGAGAAGACCTGCGGGGTTAGGGGGAGGGGGAAGGGAAGGGGAAGGGGACCATGGAAAGGAAAATAAAGAGGAGGCGAAGAGGGGATGAAGGAATGGGAGAGGGGAGAAGGGAATAGAAGAGGAATAGAGAGAGGTAAATAAGGGCAAATTTGAGGGGCATAGAAGGGTATAGTAAAATAAGTTGAATAAGAAAAGGAGGGAGAAAATAGGAGGTAGGTAAGACGCTGAAAAATGTACCCGCTAGAGTGTGTTATTAGCCAAATAGGCTGAAGAGTCTCATTTTAAATACAACATTAATTACAACATAAATATAACATATTATAGAATTCAACTAACCTATATAAACATTTAGAGCCTCTGCAAGCTCGTTATGCGTAATACAAAAACCAAGGTAATAGAGGGAGGGAGGGGGGGGAGGGAGGTGGAGGGAGAGATGGGAGGAGGAGGAGGTAAAAATAGGAGAGGTGGATCAGTTGTATATCCAAAGTGTAGGCGAAAGTGCCGTAACAAAGTGCTGAACCATTTGGAGTCTTTGTTAGTACATTAAGTCAATATTACTCTCCAATGATGGGATTGTACAAAAATGTCCTGTGGCTCAGTTCGCCTATAATAACATTTTAATGATCTGCATAGATATTTCTTTGCTTATACCCTTATAGTAGAGAAGTGCAATTGGGGAAGAAATCTATTCTAGACTAGCTTTCCTTTAATAAATAATTTGATGTTATCCAACAACACCTTCCCTCAATCATTTTAACAGATAAAATACTTATCTAAACATCTTAGGTAGGATTATCCGTGGATACAGCAGGTCTAGCTGCCTCCACTCTTGGTGGTTGATGTAGGGCCTGATCAGAACTTCCCGGTAAGGCTAGGTCCCTGAAGAAAAGCTGAGGGTCAGTTCCCGGCCTGTAAATTACCATTTTATTATTGTGGTTAACAATAATAGATACCGGGAATCCCCATCGGTATTGAACTTTGTTCTTTCGGAGATGAGAGGTTATGTGACAGAGTTCTCGTCTCTTTTGCAGTGTAACCGGCGACAAGTCTGTGAAGATTTGTATTTCTTCCCCTACGTGTGTGATAGGGTGTTTGGCTCTAGTGTTTCTAAGGATTTCTTCCTTGTCTTTAAAACATAGGAATTTGACTATGATGTCTCTGGGAGGAGCCTTCGGAGGCAGTTTGGGCCTGAGTGCCCTATGGGCTCTTTCAATGGGAATTTCATTCGCTGCAGGAGTACCCTTTATTACCCTGAAAAGGGCCTGTAGATAGCCTTCTATCGCTGGAGGATGCACTGTTTCTGATATACCCCTAAATCTGAGGTTGTTGCGTCTGCAACGATTGTCCAAGTCCTCCACTTTATCCGTAATTTATACCCCTAAATCTGAGGTTGTTGCGTCTGCAACGATTGTCCAAGTCCTCCACTTTATCCGTTAAATAGAAGACTTGTTCTGATTGACTCCGTAAATCTTCTGTGTTGAGCTTTAAGTTTTCATTAATGGAACCGTGTTGTTCCTCTATCTTCTTTACTCTATGGTCCAGAGCACTCAGGTCCTTCCTAAGATCTCCAAATAGATCTCTCATCTCTTTCAATACTCCCTGTATATCTTCTTTAGAAGAAAGGTGTTGCAGGTCATTTTTAGTAATATAAGGTAACTGTAATGCTTCAGCTTGAGCACCCTTAGCTGTTGAGGCAGCTTGATTATTAGCCATATTTTCACCAGGGATTTCTGTCCTAGGCTCAATTGGTTTTAAGAAATGGCTGAGTGGATTGGAGGAACCAGACTTCCCTGATTTATTTTGCCTCTTGCAAGGCATTACCTAAAATAAAGGCACTTTGGAGAATTAAAAATACGTATCTGCTTAGTGTTATGATCAGCCTTCTTCATAGGATCCTTTTAGAAATAGTAAAAGAATATCTCAATGTCCCCTTTATTATTTTTCTTTGCATCAATCTTAAAGGTATCACAGATACTGAAAAATGGCTTTAATGTATGTGTATCAATAACTTTTAGTTTTATCCTGTAGTGTGGTTAGATAATTTAAGGCCCACGTGTACACCGTGCCTGCTTTGTATAGGGCTCCGTCGTTCTGGGGCTTCTTGTGTCAGGCCTGTCTCAGCCTGTCTCAGCTTCTCTCACAGGGTCTATAAGGTTGATTCCCAGCTGACAATAAAGAAAGGAGGGCTCTACCGGTAGTCGGGTAGTGTATGCTACTCACTTACCCCTCTCTGGAGACCGGGTGTGAAGATGTGCTGGCCCTGGGTAATAGCGTGACGTTCACGCAGTGTGTGGTCTCTTTCTAGCTAGGCCTCCTCCGCATTCAGCCCCTGTCATTTATATGCAGCCTCTCTAATCTTACCAGTCGGGAGTCCGAGGGGACACTGAGATGAGTCGGCGATGATTCTTGGCAGCCTCTTTGATTTATGCGCCTCTCCTGGTTCAAGTGTGGTGCTATCGCCGTATACAGCCTTCCGGTCTTAGGCGACTTGATTGATCTTGCCGGGTCAATTTGGCAGTCGGGTGTTGAGTCCAAAGCTCTTCTTGCTATGTCCCCTGCTTTGGGTGTGGGATGGAAGGGATAATGCTGGGTTTAAGCTATTATTGCCAACATGGGGTATTGGAGCCCTCTCAGTGTGCGGCCATCTCCCTGCGTGGCCAGACTCCGCCCCCGCTTTATTACTTTTATAATAAAACAGCTGCTTTAATTTAGTGAGATTAAATTGTGTTCTACGGAGGTCAATTTGCGAAATGTGGTTCTTGACAGTGGCAGTTTGGTGTGTTAAGACTGGAGCTGGAATGCACCTATTTTGGGCTTCTAGGTTTCAAAGATTAATGTTGGCTTGTGAGAGGATGAGGCAGGCCTGCTTTCTAAGGTGTGCTTCCTTAGGTCATCAAAAGTCCCCTTATAGTGACTTTTGCGGCCCCCCATAAAGTGTCATCCCAGACTAATGCATTATCATTAATTTGTATGTAGTGTATGATGTCTCTATGGAGCTCTTCCCTAAACGGGACATCTCTAAAAATGTGGTGAGGCAAGCGCCTGGAATGTGAGACATTTGCAGAGTGGATGTCAGCTAGCACAAGGTCATGATCAGACCAGGCACATAGGGAAATCTTGGCTTGTGTTACTAGGTCCAGTGAATCATCTGTGGAGAATATGTAATCAAGCCTAGAGTACAGTCTATGTGGGTGCGAGAAGTGTGTATAGTCCTTATCCTTTGGATGAAGGGCTCTCCAAACGTCATTATATCCTGAGCAGGACATTAGATTACGAAACCTGTTAGCTAAATGCTCAGCAAGCGAATGTGCCTTGTCTGCATTAGTAATTTTCCTGTTGGCTCTATGGTCCCAAACCATGTTAAAGTCCCCAGCCAAAAGAACTCTACCCTGCTTGACCTGGTCTAGGACATGTAGGATGTGCTTTAGACATTTCGGCTGATGGGTATAGGGGAGATAGACAGAGGCCAGCTTGTAAACTAAATGGTTCAATTTACAAATTAGAATGACATATCTTTGCTTGGGGATCTTTAATGACCTGGATTAATTTGAAATAAAGTCGCTTATGGAGTAAGAACGCCACTCATCTAGCTTTCTTAGTAAAAGGGGCAGATTCAATGTGGGTGTAGAACGTGGAGGTGAGTTTGAGGGGTTCACTAACCAGTGTGTTTCCTGTAGAAAAACAATGTCTGGGTTATGATGCTTCAGAGATCGAATCAGCAAACTGCGCTTGTGAGGAGAATTGAGGCCTCTAACATTATGGGTAAGTAACCGGACGGTGGACATACCCAATAACTGGGTTGCGGGTAAAGCTGAAGTAATGTAAATAAGCTGTTGAGTGGGGATAGATGGGAGGGGAAGGGGTTATGGTAGGGGCAGGTAGGGTAGGTTAGACACTAGTAANNAAGTGTCTGAAGGTGTGGTGGAAATAGTTCACCTGAAAAGAACCCTAGTATGGGCTTCTAAGTGAGGGGGGAGAACACTTTGCTAAAGAACAGAGTAAATAAGGGCTAATATAACCAGCCCCGCCCTGTAAAAATCAATTATTTAACCATAACTAAAAAACAGTAAACTTTAACCTAGATAATACAAGGCAATATAGAGAACATTTCAATAAGTACATATCTAAACATGCGTGAATGTAACATACCAACAGTCCAGAACAAGCAATGAGTTGTCAGGTTGCATTGGCTTACTAGAGAGGTAGAGGAATGTTCACAAAGGGAGTAAGCCTCAGCATGAAGAATCAGGAAGTGTCCCCATGAGATCTATTAGTGTCCAGAGATTGGTGCATTTTAGGGCGTTTTAATCTTTGATCTTTTGCTGACCATTCTGGCACAGGGGCGCGTAGTTTAGGTGGAGGAGGTACTTGAACTGGAGGAGGTTCAGGTGGGAGACCCCAGGACGTTAGAAGAAATAGACCCTGGGAGATAGTAAAGGCCACAAAAGTTTGGTTATCTTTTTTTTATTTTTTTTTATTGAGGTTATAAGTAAATGTAACAGGCAGATAATATCACAGTTAGAGAAAAACAAGGAGAATCACTACAAAGTATACATATTAAGTGTCAGAATAAAAAATACACATAATCGCCCATTTATACAAAACAAGTTAACCTCAAGTTTTCAATTAAAGTATATCCCCTTAAAATATAATATAATATAACGTCAGACAAAATGATTTCCCTCAATGATAAATAAAGGTCTCTCTTGGACCCCTTGGAAGAGAATTTAAGTCCGGCAAGGTAATTTTAGGGGAAGGATAACATAACTAAATGGGCCACTTTTGGACCCCAACTGGAAACTGCTAGTTCATGAAACATATTTTCTTGTACAATGAAAATATAAATGTATATACATTCAGCTTATCCGGGCAAATTTAGAATATCAACATAAGTGGGAGGATGTGTGAGTTAAGGAGATATATACCAATAATCCAATAGATAAATGAACTGGCTGAAGACATATTTACAGATACACAAATGACAGTGGTATTATAATGTGCTATATGAAAAACAAATAACTTACGAAATACTGTGCTGCTCAATGGGAAATGGCGGTAAATGGTGTAAAGGTTCTTAGGGGAGGGACTCAGGGTATTGAACTAAAAGACTATTCGAAGACTAAATCATTCCATGTGGTCAATGAGCTAGCTATTAGGTAGGAAAAAGTATAGTTAATTATCCTACCATTAGTGGTAGTAAAAGAGAGGCTATCACTGTACTATCACAGTGCAATCACAGGGGGGAACGACTCTACTAGGTAGCTCAGTATATTAATGTTAATCAAAAGTATGTAAAGAGCTAGAGTCACATTGCAAAAATAGCAAGCACAGGTCACCTGTTTACCTCTCATTAGCTGTAACATAACTTGCAATAAGTGAGCACAATTAAAAGGTAGAAATCAGCGTCTGCCCCTAGGTAAGCATGTTGATACACAAACAATCCTAAAAATTATGCTAAAAGGGCACTGTTTAATGGGATAGTGGGATCTGGCTTTGTACACAAGAATATGATAATTTAAAATGAATATCAAAAAACAAAAAACAAAAAAAAAAAACCCTAAAATTTAGCATTTATATGGAGAACTTAAGGGAAGTAATAGTAAACACAATGTATGCCGCATTCTGAGTTATGTATAAAGTGTAATACTGGCGTCAACTCTGTGTATGATAGGAGTCTGCCCCTAGGTTAATAGCACGTTGAAGCACATATAATATTATACACTGTCATTTCTAAGGGACATTGTTTAGTGGGATAGCAAAATCTGGCACATAAATGTAATATTTAATCCAAATCTAGGGGTTTATGCAATTTAATATACATACATATATATATAGAGCGGGAATCTGAGCAGTCACTGTATCAAAAACCGTCTGCAACTGAACCAAGTCCCAAGTTATATAAGAGCGTAATTAGGTCTCCCGGGCCAAGTAGC
>CAJPDP010237649.1:0-11435 GCA_905336975.1 Bombina variegata variegata | reverse complement strand
AATCTAATAGCCCTATCAAAATAAAAAAGCCCCCAAAAATAAAAAAAAAAACCTAGCCTAAACTAAACTATGAATAGCCCTTAAAAGGGCCTTTTGCAGGGCATTGCCCCAAAGAAATCAGCTCTTTTACCTAAAAAAAATTTACAAAGTACCCCCTAACAGTTAAACCCCCACCCAGCCAACCCCCCAAAATAAAAAAAACCTAAGTCTAAAAAAACCTAAGCTACTCATTGCCCCTATATGGGGCATTTGTATGGGCATTGCCTTTAAAAGGGCAATCAGCTCTTTTGCTGCCCATTAAAATAAAAAGCCCTAATCCTAAAAAAAACCACTAACACTAAACTACCAATAGCCCTTAAAAAGGCTTTTGTAGGGGCAATCAGCTCTTTTGCTGCCCATTAAAAAATAAAAAAAACCTAATTCATCCAGCATGGGGAAGGCAGCACGGAGCAGAGGTGACCGCGGAGCAGGACCAGCGATCGTGGAGCAGGACCGGCAGGTGCGGAGCAGGACCGGCGTGGAGGTTCCTCTTCATGCGGTCGCCGTCGCAAACTGAAGATGGAATGCTTTTGTAAGATACTGTTCTAACACAAGTCTCTGCATTTAGTAATCATAGCACCACTCTATTGACAGATGCATGCTGAGGAGAATGCATGTCATGAGGCACAAATTGCTTTTTACATTTTGCTAACTATCTGAGTCCATTTCTATCCTGATGAAATGCTTAGTTTATGGATAGCATACTTTATATTTTTGATTTTTTTTGTCTTAGGCTTCCTGAGCTAACCCTTAGATTGTGACTAACCATAAAGCTGTGCTAGCTGCCCTAAACTGTCACCTGTTTCTGACTACAATTCTAAACCTCCTCCCCTCAAGATTTTCCTCCATCTGATTTTATAATTGAGTCACTAGCCTTTTCCAGGCTGATGTGGACAAAATGGATGAAACACACAACTAAAAATAGTGACATGTACACCACAGGCTGGAATCCAAACTCTCTACTCAGGACCATATCCAAACAAGACAACAAGACACTGGGTACTGCTTCTATCCTATCCAAAATGATTACAACAAAATTTGTCTGCCAACACTGGTCAGAGTATTGTTATAGATAACACAATTTTTTTATTTTTTTTTATAATAATTTTTTATTGAAGTTTCAATAAGGAAAACAAAACAATACAAAATGCAAAGTTTGCCCAATTACAAAGTTAATATTCAAGAATAAGACACAATATTGCAACATGTAAGTTATCTATGCGGCTAATGGTGGGGTAACTGTTCCCAACCTCAGAGTGAGTCAATGTTAGAGCTTGCAAGGATAAACATAACAGTAGTGGTATTAAAAGGCCAGTCTTAATGAATGGGTACCTATGTTATGTTTAGAGAGGTGTCGAATACAAGCTTGGGCAAACTAAGGTAGAACTTCATTTTATATTTTAATGATCGGAGTCTGTTCTCCACACCTATAAAATGTCTAAAGTGGAAATTCTTATCGTGATGTGGGGAATTAGCATCAGAAATGACCAAGAGTAAGTCATAGAGATCGGGAAAGAAGAGGTGTCGCAGTGGGCCAGAACCACTTGAATTATGGAGGGGGAAAGGAAGGGGAGGGATAAAGCAAGGAGGGCGGAGCCAACTGTGACAGAGCTGCGGGATGGTCTTATTTGTGAGACTATGNNAATAGAATAGTGATTAAAATTAAAATGAAAATTAAAGTAGGGAGCTGTGTTAAACTTCTTGTGTGTTATGTGCACCTATGGGACGGAGGTAGTTATATCTGTGGTGGTAGAAGGGGGGGGTAGAGGGTCAGGTTATTCTATTTGCACCCTAGAGAAAGTTATGTAGCAGAAGACAAGCAAATGACATAGCAAATGACATAGAACGGGAGTATTGAAATATGGGCACCATAACTAATTTACCAGTCTAGAAGTGAGTCGCTCTACTGTGATTTCATACCCCCTGGGGGACTTGAAAGTGGAGGATAGCTAAGTTATAATCGTCGGTTCGGGAGACGGGTCCAGTAGTCATGAACACATACTATGCACTTTATAGAGGGCTTTCCCCATACGTATATTTTGCCTGTTCTACTGCATATGTAACACCAGGCGATGCACATAGTAATGTCCTATATAGGTAGGAGTAATTAATGGAAGGGGATTATCTACCATGGCTTGACTGAGGTTTGTGTGGATATCGAGAGAGATAAGTTATGATAGAATATCTAAATTGGCGCAATGCAAAGTGCATGGGTAGATGGCACTCCTTAATATTTTACTTGTCCTCAGGGGTTTTGTCATGAAGGGGGTAGGTCGCTGGGAAGTGTAGGTCTGAAGGCCCCCAATAAATTCCTGTTAACTAAAGTCAGGGAATTGTAGAGTGCTTCTTATCTAAGGGCTATATTTGTAGGATTACTCAAGCAGTTTGTCCCTATCTATAGAAGACAAGAAAAGCACATCTAGAAAGGGGGGTTATCGTAGTTAAAGAGTCCGGCAAATATGTGTGTTATGTAGATAGTAATGTGCAGTGTATACAGTCCTGCCTGCAATTTACAAAAATAGTCTTCATGACGTAGCTAGGGGCCTCAACAGCACTTTTTTATCTTGTTCTAGAAATAACAAGGAAGTATGACCGCATGGTTGTACACTTAATCAGCTCCCAGTGAACAAAGGGTATATTTTATACAGTAAGTCTCTTCTATCACAGTTTATAATCTTCCAGAATGTCTCAGCAGATAATCAATAAAGTATGCAAAAGTGCTATAGCAAAAATCACAGAACAGTTTAACATTTGGATCTATTAACAGTAAAAACATAATATTCCTCATAGGGATCTTAGGTCAAACAGCCTAGAATGATATCGTGGGTTAAACAGTTGTATACCACAGAGTCATACATAATAAAGCATCCACTCCTGCTGGACCCAGATATAACGTTTGTTTATAACAGAACCGAGTCAACAAAATCTAAATAAAGGGAATATCAATACTTATACTTATGGAGGGAAGTAGCAAGTCCAGACAAGGATAGACCACGTACTTGGCAAACTCGGCTCTCCTGTAGAGAAGTATTGTTTAGCCAATACCGCTTTTCAAAGCTGACCTGCCATGACATGGTGTTTGCTTGTTGCCTGATAGCTGCTCTATCTGAAGCGCATCCCGTAGACTACTGAGCTGTATCGTGGGCCAGAGATAAGGCCTCCCTCCGCGATCTAGACACCAGACCCACCAAATCTCATGAGACCTCCAAGCAGGAGGGGAAGGATGCGTGGCTGCTGAGGGCGGTAAATCCGGCGGGCTAACTTTAGGTAAGTGAAGCAGAGTCATGGCAAACTCGGCTCCCGTCCTGACTGGCCGCTTCAGGCCAGAGGCCGAGTAAGTGATAGTGGGGTCGGGATTGACGTGATATTGTTGCGTCAGTGTGGAGAGGTCCCGATTGTTCTCGTCTGCCATCTTGTCACTTCGGAGTGGGCAGGTAACCGGGGGGGAGGGTGTAGTATTAAGATCCTCCTCCGGTGTGTCAAAGGAATCATCCTGGTTGATAGACAGTTCTTGGGAGAGGATATTAAACTGTATGTCCATGTGGTGCCTCAGTTTCGCTAAAGCCTGTAGAATTAGAGAATCCATTCTCACAGGAATCATGCAGGGTCAGGTCCGACTATGAGAGAGAAGCTGTAGTGGAAAGTTCCGGAGCAAGGAACTTTAGAGACTGAGGATTGAGAACTCCGATGCAGAGAAGGCTGATTTTTCTTGTTTGGGGCGACTGCTGTGTATTTGCCTCCGTTAGCTCTATGAATATTGTCTTGCCTTTCCACCAGTTATCTTCAAGTAAAGTCCATCAGGTCCCCAAATGTGTCTTGGCTCTTTTTTATCATCTAGAATATTATTTTAATATTATAAAACGGCTTTTGTTGAGTTATTTGAGCAGGAGCTCCAAGTACCTGCGTCTGCTCAGCTCAACATCCGGCTCCGCCCCCCCGATAACACAATTTAACAGGCATACATAAACATAGTTTCAAACTTTCATGAGCTATGGAATTTTGTGGCTCTATACAAATAAATAATAATAATTATGATTATAATATTTTAAATAAATTATTTTAAAGGTATCTGTTGTAGTAGAAACCAAACTTGTATAACACATGAATATTCTTTGTTGAAAACCAAACACTATTACCTAGTTTTAAGTTTTTCTCTACTAGTTTCTCAGGGCATGTAAAAATAATGGTGCCATTTTTAGTAAGTGCAGTACTTAGGACCACAACTTTTGCTTGTAGATATTGTGTGATAAAAAGTGCCCTTTTTAAATCTGAAAATTTCTTCTATTTAATTATAGGTTTTAGTCTCCCTGAATTTACCTATATCCCTTCTCTACTTATACTCTGAAGCGGTTTTTAGAATATATCAGGATATAATCATGGTAAACCATTACAAGGCTCCTTGCGGTATCAAAAGGTCTGATTATCAAAGAATCGCTGTATCTAATGAGAAATGTTAATTTCTGTCTCACCAGTTTCACAATATTTCTTCAGGTGAAATATTCTAAAAAGTAAGCTTTCTCTACAGACAATTGCAAATGTTATTTTTCTTAGGACAGTATAGGTATTGCTAATGCTTGCAAATGTCAGCAGCAAGAAAGGCGGCACATTTTCAAAAGATGCTTACATATGATATAAGGCTAGATTAGATCTCTAATTTATCATGCACCCGCAAACGGACAAATTCACCCATTTACGGGGGTGCGATAAATAACCAGCCATTACAAGCTTGCGGTAGCAATTAACACTCCGAAAATTAACCAGAGATCAGATCTCTGGTTAATTTTCCAAAAGTGGTCCAATTGCCCCCAAAATAAGGTATATTGTACATTTTTTATTTTTTGTAAAATTTTAGCTTTTTTGTAATTAAAAAAAATGGCACAAAGCAGTTTTTAGGGGTTAAAGTTGGTGGGTGTGGGGTTTTAGAAAAAAACCGGCGGAGCGCTGAAACATGCTACAGCAATAAATAGCCCTTAGAAGGGCTTTTTGTATGGCATTTCCCTAAAGTGATTTAGCTACTTTTCACCAAAAATACTAGCCCATTCTACAATACAAGTAGAATAGAAAACATTTTTATTCTATTCGATCAATAGGAATGCAAGGGTACCACTATATAAAGGGGATACCTTGCATTCAAAATTCAGTGTGCGGTGGGTGACCGCATAAAGGTGACGTTGGGGACAGAAGATTAGAAAATAAGAAGATGGTTGAAGATAGAAGACTGCTGACAAGATAAAGATGGAAGTTGGTGGGTCCAATCTGTGGGGTTTAGTGATAGGCTTTTGTTTAATAGGGATTTTTATTTGGGGGGGTGCAAAAGAGCTAAATTCCCTTCTAAGGGCGATGCCAAACCAAATGGCAATTTTTAAAGTAGGTTTTTTTAGATAGCCTTTTTGAATGAGGGGGAGGCTTCTTGTAGAATGGGCTAGTATTTTTTTGTGGAAGAAAAGCTAAATCTCTTTAGGGCAATGCCCTACAAAAAGACCATTTAAGGGCTATTGCTATAGTTTAGTTTAGTGTTAGTATAGGGTTTATTTTTTATTTTATTTTTAAGTGGGGCTTTAGTTTTAGAATAAGTTTTTTCTGTAATGGTAGGCTTTTTATATTTTTGTAATGGTAGCTTTTTTTTACATGTAATGTTAGTTTTTTTTTTTCTTCAGGTAATGGTAGCTTTTTTGTTTTTTTTCTTCAGGTAATGGTAGCTTTTTTTTCTTTCTTCCAGGTAATGTAATTTTTTGTGGTAACTTAGAGGATGTTAGGTTGGGGGGGGGGTTAGTTGGTTAGGGAGTTTAGATATTAGGGGGCATTTTGAGAAGGGGATTGTGTCAGTTTAGGAGTTAATAGTGTAGAGGGGTATTTTGCGTTGGGGTTGTGCCAGTTTAGGGGTTTATAGTGCAGAGGGGTATTTTGTAATGGGGGTTGTGGTGGTTTATGGGTTAATAGCGTAGTGGGGTATTTTGTCACAGGGTTTGTGGTGGTTTAATGGTTAATAATGTATTGAGATACTGTGGTGCGGGTTTTGGCAGTTTAGGGGTTAATAGAGTAGTTTAATGCAACAGTTTAGAGCACTCGCATTTACTTTCAACTTGTAATACAAGCGCACATTGCCACGGGTTTGTGTAAACAAATTAGCAGTAATTTAAACTGCGTGCCACTAGTAATATGAATTTAAGTGTAAAAAGCACCAAAATCTCGCAATAGCAATTACGATCCTCATGCTAACAATATCTCTCCAATCATAATCTAGCCCAAAGTTAGTTAAAATATATTGGCTTAGAATACAAGTGGAGCTTAAAATGTTATCGCTTTAGTACGCTAACTACTCTAGATTGCCTTCCATAGCGCTTTAATTTTTACACTTATATTGCAAGTAAAATTAAAGCATATGGTGTACTAGCATCTGGATATTGGATAGCTAAATCCCTCACATAATAGACTTCTACGATGGTGCCATGAAAAACTAATTTAGGCTATCACTCAAGTAGTAAGCCAAAGGTACACCAAGCATACTAAGCCTATTGTGCATTAACCCGAAGGCCAAATAGAGTTCTTCACTAACAGTTTAATATATATATAACAAAATATCCGCACTGGACTTAAAGTTAAAAAACTTTATAAAAGTGACGTTTCGGGGTACAACACCCCTTTCTCAGACAAAACAAACAGTGAAATAACAAACATTATATAGGATGATAAGCCCCACCACCAACATACAAAATTGTGCCAAAATGTGGTAGTCATGGTGATCACATACAACAACAACTGTTACCAAGGAAAAATGAAAAACATAAAACATACAAATGTTGAAATAGTCAAAGCATCCATGAATAAGTAAAAATGCATGAATAAAAAAAAAGTCAATGTATAGGTACCAAATGTAAACACATTCCAACAATAAATTGTAACCTGCTTAGTGAAGTGTTGTCAAGTGCATTTAACACCCTTGTACATCTGCATATGTGTAGGATTGGCAGTCCACTTTGCTTCTATATGTGTGCTTTGTATCGTAGTCAGTATATTTGCATAGCGTAACACAAAAACTGAGAGCCATGTTACGTAGGGTACTGTAATATGAGGGCTGTCATTCATTATACCTATATTACCGCTCAGAGTGTAAAGTAACTATTATTTACATAGTGATAATATGAAAGAATGTCTAATTCTGATATAAGGGCATGATTGGAAGTCACTTACATACTCTTCCCTTCATAGAGACCATGTGGAAACCCTGCACCGCATCGCTCCCTGTGTTTGTCCTGGTCACGTGATTTAGACTCAGCCAATGTGTGGGGGAGTGTCGTCATCCACGTTATGAGGACCCGCCCCTAAGTTACGGTCTGTGCTGAACAGCTATCCATAGTACAGATATGCTGAATGTAGCAAGCGCAATAGCCACGACATGGCCATTAGAAAGAATAAAAATATCAAATTGCATCTATAAAAATCTAATCATGTGATGCTCTGTTCTATATACACAGGGCTAAAAAAAATGGGAATATAAACTGAGCAATGAAATATATAGTATAACTGCGATCATCATGGATAGAATAATAGGAACCAATATGCATATATCTTATGTGTACATCATAAATTAAATATCATACCATCTGCACCCCAAAATCCTGTATTAATGGATATATGTTGTACATGATGACACAGATAAATAAGGATATGTACAGTTTTAATATGCAAAATATATACTAGATATATAATAAGTGGAGTGGAGTCTATCAGAAAGCACCTGAATATCAAGGTCTGTCTATACACCTGAATCACCATTCTAGTGAGAAGTACTGTCCAAATAGAGGTCCGTCATTTTATATACTAAAAAATTCTGTACAAATGTATATATGTATATCCTCTAATTTGAAGGAGCGAAAACATAATAAGAGGGGCAAGAATGTAGGACTGATGGACTATGAACAGTGTTTTAAACAGCTCAAACCCCCTTAATGGGGACATATAAACAAATGTCATCAAAAAACAAATGTCATAAAAAACAAATATCATACAAAATGTCATAAAAAAAACAATGCCAGTCATTATTAATGTTAAGACCATTTGGAGAGACTGTATTAAGTTCATAAATCCATCTTGATTCGCACTGTAACAGTGCCCCTGCTCTGTCTCCCCCTCTCTTTACAGGGGGGATGTGATCAATCAGTCTGAACCTAAGGTCTGTGACAGAGTGTCCTTTATCCAAAAAGTGTCATGCCACTGTTTTTTCTGACTTTCTTGATTTTAGTGCTTGCCTAATGGCAGAGCGATGGTTTGCCATTCTTGTCCTCACATCGTCACATGTTTTGCCCACATAAAACATTCCACATGGACAATTCAATAAATACACCACATGAGTTGTTGTGCAGGTCAGGAAGAATTTTATTTGATATCTGCGGTTGGTGTGGGGGTGTCTAAATTCCTGCCCTGGAATCATCGAATTACAAGTAGTGCAGGACGGGCATCTGTAACATCCCTTCTTAGATGTAGAAAGCCAGGTTTTATTTGAATAGCAATGGCTGGGGTCTGTGTTCATGAGCATATCTCTCAGGTTTGGGGCCCTTTTATACGTGACCCTGGGTGGTTGCTCGAACAGCAGTGTAGGGTCACTATTAATTATTCTCCAATGTTGTTTGATGCTACTATGTATCCCCTCAGTTTGTGGACAGAAAGTGGTCAAAAATTTTAGTTTTTGGTCCTTAATGCTTCTCGTGGTATTGAGTAGATCCTTTTGTTTTAACTTTTCCAAACCTTGACTGGTTTGGTTAATAAGATCAGGGTGGTATCCCCTTTATACGAATCTTTCGCTCATTTCGTTCAGTTGTGTTTCCCGTATGGAATCATCAGTATTGTTTCTGATTACACACATCATCTGTCCTTTTAGGTATAGCTCTGATGAGATTTTTTGGATGACATCTCTTTGCATAGAGGATGGAGTTCCTGTCTGTTTCTTTCCGAAAGAGGGTGGACTTCAGTAATCCCTCGCTCTTGTACAGGCGTAGGTTCAAAAAGTCATTTTGTTCCTCATCAAACATCTTGAATCTCACTGTCGAATCTATTGAATTGATCATGTTGAACTATTCCATCAAAAATTCCGCTGACCCTCTCCACACCATCAGCAAATTATCGATATATCTCTTGTAGAATTGTATGTGTGGATTGGAGTAGATGTTCAATATTATCTTTTCATAAAAGTCCACAAAGAAGTTTGCATAAGCTGGGGCCATGTTTGACCCCATAGCCATACCCACCAACTGAAGGTAGAATTTATCCTCAAAACAGAAGTAGTTTCTGGACAGGCATAACTCCAATAGTTCTAATATGTACTCCGGAGGCCGTCCAATATATGGGTACCTGTTCAAAGTTCTTTCAATAGTGACCATACATAATGAGTGTGGGATGATCATGTACAAGCTGGAAACGTC
The DNA here is from genome assembly GCA_905336975.1 of Bombina variegata variegata. Classification (NCBI taxonomy): domain Eukaryota; kingdom Metazoa; phylum Chordata; class Amphibia; order Anura; family Bombinatoridae; genus Bombina; species Bombina variegata. The sequence continues at coordinate 1,977 of CAJPDP010237649.1, read as the reverse complement.
CAGCGAAACTAGTAGGTCCTTGTCCATATCGATAGTCACCCTCTAAATATCCTTAATCACCTCCATCGCATCCTTCGTAAAGGATCTCATCTGTGTCACAAATGGTTGAAGGAAGTGATCGATGTACTGTGCAATAGGTTGGAGGAAAGATCCTCTAGTCACCCTTGGGGTGATGGTGGCATGATCTCCTCCTCAGAATCAAATTCCCCAATCATCATGCTGTCTCCTCTTGTAGGCCCTGTGATGTCACCACATGTAAGGGGAGAGGGCCTTGTTTGCAAGGCATCTCAGCCCCAGGCCACGTGACAAATTCACTCATCCTTTTAGTAGGAACAAAGGAAAGACCCTTGTTAAGGACCTGACGTTCAGTGTCTGTGAGTATGTGGCTACTGATGTTGAGTATGATGTCTTCAGGTTCTATGTTAGTGGATGGTGGGGCGTCCTGTTATTTCTCCCCCGCCTCAGATTCGATCTGTGTTTCCTCTTCTTGTGCCACCGGACCGGGTGGTAACCCCTTGAAAAACCTGCTATGAGGTATCAGTATGTGTTGTGCCAGGTCTCACACCAGTTTCATAATCCAAACCTGAACTGCTGTCCACAGTAGCCTATGTTCTTCTTGCATGGAATCTCCTCCTTTGTGGGCAGTAGGACCTAGGTCCCTGATTGCCAAGGGTATACCAGTTTTTCTTTGAAATCCTCAGTCACTGTATCCAATTTCCTATTCTTGAAGGCCAGTAGTTCCTTTCTTTATGTGTCCATTTGGACTTTCAATTTTTCCAGGCAATCGTCTGTCTTGTCATCTCTCAAGATGTGTTCCTGTTTATCCTTAAATATACTAAGTTTTGTTCTCAGCTTCATGGTAAGATTTCTCACTTCCTCTATTACCAAGAGGATTAAGTCCATGGAGCATTTGTTAAGGATTTGGCACCATTTGACGCAAAAGGATGGATTGTTTCTCCCAATGATTGGGACATTGCGTATACTGAATCCTCATGGGATCATACTACTCCAATTAGTATTTTGAGAGGTATTTGGCATGCTGTTCCAAATCAAATTCCTTCTTCATAAGCTTCAAATAGGAGTGGTAAATGTTAGTGGGCGATGGCTCACTTTGTTCAACATCCTCTATATCCACCAGGATTCTTGCTGCATCATCAGCCGAAAAGGCAAAAGTGCCTAAATCCAACATGGTTATCTCAGTATCTGTGTTGTCTGTAATACCCAAATCCATTGTCAGCAGATGATTAGTGTAGCAGCCAAGTGCCAATGCAGCGTGGAATAATAAAGAGATGTGAAGTGAGGGTGAGGTCTGTTACATCTGTTCCAAATAGTGGGTGCCAAATCCCAATCTCCATATATATACCGTAGAACTCTCACCTTCCAAAGACAACTGCCAGGGTGTCAGGAAATATAGGTTTAATTCAATAAAACAAAATATCCGCACTCTCTGGACTTTAAGTGAAAAATCTTTATAAAAGTGACGTTTTGGGGTACAACACCCCTTCCTCAGACCAAACAAACAGTAAAATAACAAACATTATATAGGATGATAAGCCCCACCCCCACATACAAAATTGCGCCAAATTGTGGTAGTCATTGTGATCACATACAACAACAACTGTTACCAAGAAAAAAGAAAAAACATAAAACATACAAATGTTGAAATAGTCAAAGCATCCATGAATAAGTAAAAATGCATGAATAAAAAAAAAATCAATTCAATGTATAGGTACCAAATATAAACACATTCCAACAATAAATTGTAACCCGTTTAGTGAAGTGTTGTAAAGTGCATTTAACACCCTTGTACATCTGCATATGTGTATATACACACACATAATATAAATATATCTATCTATTTATCTATCTATCTATCTATCTATCTATCTATCTATCTATCTATCTATATATATATATATATATATACTGTATGTACTGTGTATATATATATATATGTGTGTGTTTTTGTATATATAT